>PVIY010059216.1:0-12128 GCA_004026745.1 Myrmecophaga tridactyla | reverse complement strand
TTCTCTGATCAGAATTGAATGAAGAAGGAAATCAATGACCACCAAAGAACTGGAATTTTTACAAATATAGGGAGATTAAATAATGCACTCTAACAATAAGTGTCAAAGGAGAAATTGCTAGAGGGATCAGTTAATATCTGAAGATGAATGAAAATGAGAGTACAACATATCAGAACTCATGGGATATGGCAAAGGCAGTACTTGGAGGGAAATGTATTGCCCTATATGCCTACATAAAAAGAAGAGCAAAAATAAAAAGACTTAATTGCTTACCTGGAGGAACTATAGAAAGAACAGCAAACTAACCCAAAGAAAATAGAAGAAGAGAAATTAAAAAATTAAAGCAGAATTAAATGAATTAGAGAACAATAGAGAGAATCTATGAAACCAAAAATTGGTTCTTTGAGAAAATCAATAAAATCCATGGACCCCTAGCTAGGCTGACAAGGAAAAAAAAAAAGAGAGAGGATACAAATAGACAAAAATCCAAAATGAGGGGAGGGTCATTACCACAGACCTGAAGAAATAAAAACAATCATAAGAGGATATGATGAACAACTATATGCCAACAAATTAGACAATTTAGAGGAAATGGATAAATTCCTAGAAATACACAAACAGCCTACACTGACTTGAAAAGAAATAGAAGATCTCAATAAACTAATCACAAGAGATTCAATTAGTCATCAAAAATCTTCCTACAAAGCAAAGCCCAGGGCCAGATGGCTTCACAAAGGAATTTTATCAAGCATTCCAAAAAAAACTAAGACCAATCCTGCTCAAACTCTTCCAAAAGTTTTGAGGAAAAAGTCACACTTTATTTTATGAAGTTAACATCACTCTAATAACCAAAACCGGATAAAGATGCTATAAATAGGAAAACTACAGACCAATCTCCCTAATGAATATAGATGCCAAAATTCTCAACAAATTACTAGCAAATCAAATCCAATAAAACACATTAAAAGAATTATACACCACCACCAAGTGGGGCTTATCCCAAGAATGCAAGGGTAATTCAACACAAGAAAATCAATCAATGTAATATAGCACATAAACAAATAGAAAGGGAGATATCACATGATCATCTCAACTGATGCTGAAAAAGCATTCAGCATCTTTTTTTGATAAAAACACATCAAAGATAGGAATCAAAGGAAATGTCCTCAATATGATAAACGGCATATATGAAAAACCCATTGCCAGCATCGTACTCAACGGTAAGAGTCTGAAAGCCTTCCCTCTAAGATTGGAAACAAGACAACGATGCCCTCTATTACCACTATTATACAGCATTGTACTAGAAGTTCTAGTTGGAGCAATTAGGCAGGAAAAAGAAATCACAGACATCAAATCAGAAAGGAAGAAGTGAACGTTTTACTATTTGCAGAGAACCTGATACCATACCTGGAAAATCCTGAGAAATCTATGGCAAAGTTTCCTGAGCAAATAAACAAATACAGCAAAGTGGCGGATATAAGATTAATGTGCATAAGTCAGTAATGTTTCTATACACAAGAAATGACCTAACTGAGAAGACAATTTAGGAGAAAATTCCATTCAAAATAACAACTAAAAGAATCAAGTGTCTAGGAATAAACTTAACCAGGGATGTCAAGGACTTGTACACAGGAAACTATATAACATAGCTAAAAAAAACATTAAAAATCTAAATAGGTGGAAAGACATTCCCTGCTCATGGGTAGGAAGGTTAAACATAATTAAGATGTCATTTCTACCCAAATTGATCTACAGAGTCAATGCAATACCAGTCAAAATTCCAATAATCTAGTTTGAAGATTTGGAAAAGCTAGTTATCAAATTCATTTGGAAGGTGTATTAATCAGGTTCTCTAGAGAAACAGAACCAAAAGGAGATATCAGTAAATATAAGATTTATAAAGATGTCTGATACAACCATGGGAATGGAAGAGTCCAAAATCCATAGGGGAGGCTGTGAAGTGGCAGAAGTTTGGATGAACTCCACAGGACAGGCTCACCGGCTGAAGAAGCAGTGAAAGAGTCTCTTTTCTCCCTTAAAAAAAATCTTCAACTGATTGGATTATCTCATATATGGGAGACACACCTTAGCTGATCACAGATGTAATCAGCCACAGATGCAATCAACTGACTGATGATTTATAAGCTTTCCAGTTTATCAACCAGCCATGAAATATCCATGTAATAATGTTCAGGCCAGTGCTTGCCTGACCAGACAACTGGGGCATCATCACTCGGCCAAATTAACCCCAGAACCTAACAATCACAGAAGAGAAAGAGACCTCAAATAGCTAAAATATCTAAAAAAGAAGAACAAAGTGGGAGGATTAACATTCCCAATTTTAAAGGCTATAAAGCCACAGTGGTCAAAACAGCATGGTACAGGTACAAAGATAAAAGGATGAATCAATGGACTATAACTGAGAGTACAGAAATAGACCACCAAATCTATGGTCAACTGATCCTCAACAAGGCCACCAAATCCACTGAACTGGGACAAAATATTTTTTCAACAAATGGGTACAGGAGAACTGGCTATCAATAGCCAGAAGAATGAAAGAGGGCCCTCACCTTATATCCTATACAAAAATTAACTCAAAGTGGATCAAAGACCAACTCAAAGTGGATCAAAGACCTAAATATAAGAGCCAGTATCATAAAACTCCTAAAGCAAATATAGGGAAACATCTCAAAGACCTAGTAATAGAAGGTAGCTTCCTAAACTTTACAACCAAAGCACAAGAAATGAAGGAAAAAAATAGATAAGTGAGAATTCTTCAAAATCAAATACTTCTGTGCCCCAAAAGACTTTGTCAAAAAGGTGAGGAGGCAGCCAAGTCAAGGGGAGAAAATATTTTGAAATCACATATTGGATAAAGGTTTGATATCTTATATGCATATAGAAATCACACAACTCAACAATAAAGAACAAACCACCCAATTATAAAATGGACTAAAGATATGAATAGACATTTTTCTGAGGAACAAATACAGATGACTATAATGCACATGAAGAGATGCTAATTTTCATTAGCTATGAGGGAAATGCAGGTCAAGACTAAAGTAAGATGTCACCTCAAACCTATAAGAATGTCTGCTATTAAACAGGAAGCTATAAATGTTGAAGAGGATGTGGAGAAACTGGAACACTTATGCACTGCTGGTGGAGTGTATAATGGTACGACTGCTATGGTAGACAATTTGGCAGTTTCTTAAAAACAAAATCTCGAGTTGCTCTACGATCTGGCAATACCACTACTTGATATATACCCAGAACAGATTAAAACAGTGACATAAACAGACATTTGCATGCTGAAGTTCATAACAGCAACATTCACAATTGCCAAAAAATGGAAACAATCCAAGTGCTCATCAACAGATGAGTGGATCAACAAAATGTGGTATATACAGATGATAGAATATTATGCAGCAGTAAGACAAAATGACATCTTGATGCATATGACAACATGGATGAAACTTGAGGACATAAAGCTGAGTGAAATAAGCCAGACACAAAAGGATATTGTATGATTTTACTTTTATAACCTTGGTAAAGGTAAGCACAGAGGCTTATAATATAGATTATAGGGGACATAGAGACACACAGAAGCTAGAGATGGGTTAATGGTTAGCTAATGAGGTTGAACTTAAATGTAAGGGAATGAATAGAAGTGAAGGCAGTTCACTGGTGGGTCTATAAATAATATTGCCATAATAAAAGTAAACATGATTGAAAGGGGTTGTATAGACCCATGTGTCCCACCAATTAGCACTGCAAATATAAATTCTTGCATGAACTACTTCAAAAGTATGAATCTTGCACAAAAAGTAAATAATATCAGGGTATGGGGGAAACTATTATTGCATTCTATGGTCTATGTTTAAAAGAAAGACAGCACAATACCACAGCAATACCAGGGGTAAATAATTGGAGGGTGGGGGTGGGGAAGACAAGAGTTAAGGGGAGGTTTGTATTTTCTATTTGGTGAGGGTACTTTTATCAGTTATTTTTCTCTGGGGAACAATGAAAATTGTCTAAAATTTAGAGGATTGATGACTATAACTACGTGAGGATAATGTGAGCCATGGATTGTTGACTTTGGACATTATACATGATGCCCACTGGATGGAGGTGGTTGAAGGATATACTGGCTGAGAAGCTGAATGGTGAACTGTGGTGTATTTATATACATGATCAAACATTGTGGTGCTACAGAAAGGAACAAAGTCATGAGGCATGCAATGAGGTGAATGAACCTGGGGGACATATGTGATGCAAGATAAGCCAGAAACAAAAAAGCAAATAATGTATGGTCTGTTTTAGAATGTAATTATAAGAAAATTGGGACCTAGATTGTAAGCTCTTATAGCAGTACAATTAGTCTGGAGCTGTAATTATTATTTCTAGATATTGAGAGGCTGTACTATACATGTATAACCTGGTATTTCCTTGGAACACCTGTGTGACACCTAAGATAGAGAGTAGGAGTTCTGCAGGTCTGAAAGTCAGCACTGCCACATACAACAACTGTTAAAGCAACTGAAAAAGAGATCAGGCTTCAATCAGAGATAAGAAGGAAACCTAGCGGGTCAGGACTAAAGTAAATCAGAATACAGGAATAAGGAGAACATTGTCTATATTTTAAACCTTCTCAGTAAGACCAAAGGAAGAGAGGATTATTTTGTTCAACACCTATATTTTCTGTAGCACATAATCTAACTCAACCTGTCTGGATAGATCATTTAAACAACCCAAACATATGAAGCCCAGAATGGGAATGAGGACTTGTAGTTCTATATGGCTTAATGTAAGACCCGGATACATCCCAGAGTATGTTGAGCAGATATTTAGAAAGTATCCACAAAGTTCCTTAAGGGATAGGAGAAAAAAATATGGAACTACAAAGCTCTACTGGCTGGGAAACCCCTTATACTGTCTCAAATATCAGGGACTCACAAGTCAATAGGCCAAGCTCTTGATCTTGAGGCTAGCCTTGTGAAGCTCATGTGTATAGTGAAGAAGCTAAGCCTACCTATAATTGTGCCTAGGATTTACTTCCAGAGGACCTCTTCTGTTGCTCATATGTGACCTCTTTCTCTCTAAGCCCAACTCTGCAAGTAAAATCATTACCCTCCCCTCTACGTGGTAAAAGTCTCCCTGGCAATGTTAGATATGAATCCTGGGGATGAGACTGGCCATCGCACTGTGGGATTGACAATGATTGCCTGACCAAATGGGGGGAAAGAATTGTAACAGAATAAGATTATCAATGGCTGAGAGAATTCAAATAAAATCAAGACGCTATTCTAGGGGCTACACTTAGGCAAGCCTCATCTTGATATTGCTATTTACCATGTTTTGCCAACCCCCAACAAAAACCATTCCTGCCAGCCCTAAAGAACACCTACGGCTCTATCTGAGATTTTACAAATGTTCCATGTACCACAATCACATCCCAGAAACCTACAACGTCCAGATGGTTCCTAGGCCAGATAAGCCATGAAACCCAGAGAGGCCAGCCTCTCTACAACATCAATTAATTCCATCCCCTTATCCTATATTAGTGACAGCTCTTTCCAAAACGAAAAAGTTAGAGTGGGCATAGTCCAAATACCTCTAATGACTGGGAGAAAGATCAAAGGAGAAGGAGGAGTTATAACAGAGAAGACAGGATTTAGCAAATGAGTATGACTGCTGAATAAGTTTATCTTTATTTCTTTTAGTCTCCAGTGTCTTGGATCAACAATAAAGAAAAACCTAAAATTGTGGAAATGGAACTCATACCAAACTCTGAAATGTGTTCTATAATTACTTGTTACAGTGTACTTTGAAATTTATTGCTTTTTGTGTATATATATTATATTTCACAATTAAAAAATGAAAAAAAACAAACAGGATATTCATAAGAGGGAATGTTATACAACTATTAAAAATATGATTTTGACATAATTTCAATGAAATAAAAGATGCCCATAAAAAGGCAAAAAGCAAGCAAACCTTAACATCAAATATAACATGACTCACTGCTGTTGAACCATCAATACTAATCAGAGGGGGGATTCAGACTAGGACTATACCGAATGTGAATGAAAAAAAAAAAAGATGAGTAAATAAAAAATAAAATTTATAAAGTTAGTAATAAAGTTAGAGGGAGAAAGATAAGCAAAAAAAGATAACGGCTATATAATATTGTATCCTCTTTCACTATGGTGGAGTGAGGAATGGAGTAGAAATTTAACCGAGCAAGGTTAAGGTGCCTATCAGGGATGCACACTGAATCTCCACCTACAAAATTCTCCTGGCAATAGTCTACTCTCCTAGTAATGGCATTTCAAAGAGAAGCAAATTGCAAACGCTGTAAAGGTAGCTGGAGATAAAATCATGCCTGGCCTAGCTGAGATCTACCTTGAATTTCTTGGAGATAAATCAATTCAGTGGGGAAGTCTAGCTAGGAGCTGCAGAGGATTTTGTACTCCAAAAAGCAAAAGGTCTTAGAATTTGAAGGAAAAATTTGAGGAATGCATCAGAGTTCATTTGAGCCATGTACTAGGAACACTCTTGGGAATTACTGACTTATTTTTCTCACTAATTTTGGTCAGAGGAGTAAAGAAAATCAACCCAATTTTAACATAGTCTATTTTCATCAGCTCACTTCTTCCAAGACTGTCACTATTGCCTGGAGGGCTCTCAAGATAACCAGGCCTGAGAAAATGTAGGACCTCACTCTGGACCTGCATAAAGCTGGTCTAGGATTTGAACAACTAGAGCAGCTATGA
This sequence comes from Myrmecophaga tridactyla, assembly GCA_004026745.1. Lineage (NCBI taxonomy): Eukaryota > Metazoa > Chordata > Mammalia > Pilosa > Myrmecophagidae > Myrmecophaga > Myrmecophaga tridactyla. The sequence continues at coordinate 5,352 of PVIY010059216.1, read as the reverse complement.
ACACAGAGAGAAAACGTCTGCAAGAAAAAATGTCAACCTATGAATACACAGAATAAGTTATAAGATCAAATAACAAAATAGGGGGGAGGACCAGATGTAATTTTCTTTCTTCTATATATCTTTACTATCTCTAAATGTGTAATATGTTTATAATAAAAAAAGTAATCTATATTCCAATTTGCAAGAAGAAAAGATGGACTAGATTATGGGAAATAATGTAAAAGATCTTGATTTGGGTCCCACATTCATCTTAATGTTTATTTGTAACTCAGACGTGATATAGATGTATTTACTTTACTATACTATAAAATCCTTAAATGTTGGGATGCATGCGTAGTTCAGTGGCAGAATTCTTGCCTACCATGTGGGAGACCTGGGTTTGATTCCCAGCCTACACACACACACACACACACACACAAATCCTTGAATGCAAGAGTGTATGATATTTATCTTTGTGGATATACAAATAATGAATAAATAAATTTATGAATTAATGAAACTGGCTATTAACAATGGGAATAAAGTTATTAAATAGCATTTTATAAATGTCCCGATTAGCATGATATCACTGGCCCTCATTCAGTTTTTTTTTTTTTTTTTTGCATGGGCAGGCACCAGGAATAGAACCCGGGTCTCCAGCATGGCAGGCAAGAACTCTACCTGCTGAGCTACCATGGTCTGCCCCCCACCCAGTTTTAAACACCGTGGGAAAAGTGGCCAATTTTCTTAATGATAATGATAGTGTAATTGGAGAGAACAGACTGAAAGAAATAATCAGAAACTACATTTGCACATGCCTTTTACCCATAATAAAAAATAAATTCAGGCACATCCAATACGAAGGAACAAAGCAGAATTCTCTAGAAAATCATGAACAAAACATGATTTGCATTACAAAAAGATCTTTCACTATACTAAAATATTTCTTTTACAAGGCAGTTCATTTAAAAGCTTGTTTGCATATCAGTAAGTACAGACGTTAAATAAAAGACCTAAAATAAAGGACACTGCAGTTAAAGATGAATCTGAAATAGGAATAAAGTTCCTCTGAAATTTTCAAATAATTCAACAAGAAAACAGAATTTGATTTACAAATGCAGCTTCTGTTGATGATGGTTTGGTTAGCCACTTGAGAGAGAGAAAGAGAAAAAAGTAAAACCAAGAATAGAAAATATTTAAGGCCTCATGTTTATGATATAAGATCAACTGAAGAGACACTGGGAAACTGGGAAAAACAGCATTTAGATAGAAGGAGGTTCTATACTGGTTCAACTTGCACAACATAATTTTTATCAAATATTTTCTCTGATATTTTGACTTTTAAATATTTTCAACAATAATGGCATAGGTTAAATTATTCTAAAGGAGCTAATTTCAGTTTAAGGAATGATCCTTTTAGACTACAAATTTTATCTCTATTATAGTGGGAAGCACATTCTCCAGTCTACCTATAAGCTGTCAATCAATTCTCTGCAAATATCTTGATTTAATTTCTGTAGTTTTTTGGAACCAGACATCTTCAATGACTCGAACAGATACTCTGAAAATTCAGATGGTGATTAGAATTATCTTTTAAATATAAGCATGGAAAAAAAAACTAAACAAACAGATAATATAGCTAGGTTGGCACTATGCAAAACTTGGTTTGATTTCTATTCTTAACCCCCCTCCCCAATGCTTTTAACATAAAATAGCTTTTATATATACTACTGATAAAATTGCTATTTTATTAATAATGAATTGCTTCTAAATATAATTTTTATAATTTTAAATATTATATTTATATTTAAAATAACTAAAAGATTATTGAGTATTTATTTTGTGCCAGGTACTATTCTAAACATTTGGGATATATTATACTTATTTAATCTTCACAAGAACACTCTTTCATATAGATCTGCTTGTCATCATACCTATTTTACAAATGAAGAAATTGAGCCACTTTGACATTAAGAAACTTGCCCAAGGTCATAACATCAGGGAAGTGGCAGAGCCAGGATTTGAACCCAGCTAATCTGAGTGTGGCACCCATACAATCAGCTACTATTGAGTGATTCTTAAGCCTTGGCTGAGCATTAGAATCACTTGGGGAGCATATAAAATTCTTGATGCCTCAGCCTGCATACAAATCAGACACATTAGAGTCTCTGGGGGTGATACCCAGGCAGCATATTTTCTGAAGCTCCCCAGGTTATCCCAAGGTGCAGGTAAATTTGAGAACCACCCACAGTATTATGCCATATTGGCCCAATGATTATAAGACTAACTTCAACACTCAAATGTGATGCTGTTTAATATATGCTGACAGGAAAACTAACATCAATTAAAAACTAACTTAACTTGTAAAACACATATTAAGTTGTTAAATTAGCATGGGACTCGAGATTACCAAAAAAGGATTCTGAAATTTAAGTAAGCCACTGCTTTCAGAACCTAGTTTCTGCCTTCTTTAAGTGTTATCTGCCTCCTAATTTAAAGAACATCAAGCTTCCCAGATCTATATTTACTTCACAAAATAAAAGGGGGTATTTTCATTAAAGGAGGAGAGGGTCTGTTGATAATACAATTGTGCAATCTTGAATAAACTCCAAATCACTGATATGTGAAGGGGGATTAGTAATAGCACCTACCCTAGAGCTGGTTGAGAGTGTTAAATGAGACAGTGCGAGCCATGTACTTGGCACAGTGCCTGGCACATAGACAGTGCAAAAGAAACTTCTGTTGTTTTTACTTTTATTATCAATGTAAAAAAAATTTTCAAAAGGAATTAAACCTGATTGCTACAGAAAATGTTAAATATCTTAAATACGATATTGGAGAATGTCTTAGTTTCCAGGCTGCAAAACCAAACACCAGAAAATGAGTTGGCTAAAAAGCAGGAAGTCATTGTCTCACAGTTTTGAAGCTCAGAGAAGTACAAAATTGAGACGTCAGCAAGGAGTTGTTTTCTTCCTGAAAACTGGAATTCCGGGGCTGGATGCTGTGATCCGTGGTCCTTGGCTTTTCTGTCATATGGCAATGTGATATGGCAAGGGTTTCTCCTTCTCTGGACGCCCCCTGACTTCCCGCTTCTTCTAGTGGCTTTTTCTCTCTTTGTCTGAATTTCATTCTGCTTATAAAGGAGTCCATTAATCCAGACTGAAGCCCAACATGTTCATTTGGGCCACACCTAAACTGAAGTAACATCTTCAAGAGATCTTGTTTACAATTAGCCCGCGCCCTCCAGCATGCAGAGTTAAGACCGAGAATATGTCCAAACTGGGGTACATAACTCAGCCCCCCACAGAAAACAACAAACCTGCAACTCCGTTAAGCAAGAGCAAGTCAACAGCAATTTGTTTGGCTTTCTAAGAAATATAAGACATCTTGAAAGCATTTAATTCTATATATGCATTTTACATTCATGTAAACATTATAAAACTATCTACCATTTTCAAATGAGACAATACAAAGACTATGATAATGTGTTCCTTAGACTAACTGCTATTCTGGGTTTGCTAGACAATTATATAAACAGCTATATGACAAGATGAACATATATGAAGATGTATATTGTATTGATATCTGGGTTTTAAAAAGCAAGTTATAACAACTGAACGAAGAAGCTAGTAAGTCACAATCAGCTTTTAGGCCAGACTTGAGAAATCTGATGATATGAAGAGTTAATAAGGATATGGAGCCGCAGAAACTCGCGTTCACTGCTGATGGGGTTGTAATTTGCTGCAACCACTTTAGAAACCATTTGTAGTTACCTAGTAAAGTTGAGTATGTGCTTACCCAAGGAACCAGCAATTCTACTCTTAGGCGTATATTCTAGAGAAAATCCTGGATGTGTGCACCAAGATACATGTACAAGAATGTGTTTAGCAGCATGGCTCATCACAGCAACAACCAGAAGTTGTCCAAATGTCCATCAGCAGAAGAATCTGAGTGGTTAAGCACATTGTGGGTTCTTCACATATCAGTATAGAGTAAAAATTAATGAACCACAGCTCATGCATAAATAGTGAGAAGAACAAAGTTGCAGAAGATTACATAATAATATAATGCCTAAAAAAAAGGCAAAAAATAAACAATGCACTGATTAGAGAGACATATATAGATGGTAAAAGTGTAAAGAAAGGCAGAGGAATCCAGCGTCTGGCAGTGTATCAGGCGAGCTACCCTGTCCTACATTCCTGCTGAGTACCATGAAATGTGTTGGCTAAAGCATTTTAAATGTCTTCTTGAAATGCACCGATGTGATAACAAGGAAGTAATTAATAGATGTTAGCTAAGCACAGCAGCTGGCTTTTGCCTTGAGGCCACTTGCCTAACTTCAGAGTATTTGAGCTTTTGGCAAGCAGGACCGCAGCAAACAGGGCACTTGCTGAAATCAACTGTGTGCCTACAGGGTTATTATCTATCCAGGGGGGGATCCCTTTCCAAGTGTCACAAAGGAGATTTAGGAGTAGAGACACTACTCCAGGGGTTGAAGAGTCTTCAAACAAAAACCCAAGTCCTGCCAAAAACAAGACAGAGATTCTCCTCTGCTCCACGACCACCACCACCAACACATAAAGCTAGGTTTCCTAGATGAGTGCAAAAAAACTTTTGTCTGTATCAAGTCTTGGCCATGGATGGAAAAAAGAAGAGAAAATCGACTCTGAAAATTCATCACAACAAACAAAACTCTTGCAAATTTGCAGCACAAATTCAAATAGCCATAAGGGTCTAAAAGAACCTGAGGTAGAAAATTAATGTTAAGGGTCATAGTCAGCAATACCCCAGGTGCAGAGCCGAAGCAAACTTAAATACTTTATGCAGGAGTTCTTCTATAACCCAGATCTGGAAGAGTCACTACACTTAAAGTTATGAGGAAAATGAGTGGCTTACAGTGAAAGCTTAATTAACTAATTAATTAATATATATACAAAACTAGGAAACAAGGCACAGTGTTAACAGCCACAGAATCAGACTTCAGATACTGTGGAATTATCAAATTCAGAATATAAAAATCATATTTCATATGCTTGAGGGAATAAACAAAGAATCTCGAAAAGATGAGTGTGAAAAATACTATTACCAAAAAAAACAAGCAAATATTAAAAATAAAAAGACTAAATAGATCTACAAATTAAAAATACTGAAATTGAAATTTAAAAAAGTGGACAGATGTAATCTTATTACATACAATAAAATCTTTTATTTAAATATCGACTAAATAAAAACATTTTCAGACAAAAAAAAAGAAAGTTTGTCATCAAGAGATACTCACTTAAGGAAATTCTAAAGAATTCAGATGGGAAAAAAGTGATCCTTGATAGGATAACCAAAATGTAAGAATGAATAGTAAAGAATGTGGCAAATGTA
>PVIY010059215.1:0-12140 GCA_004026745.1 Myrmecophaga tridactyla | reverse complement strand
AAGGGCTGGCGGAGGCCTAGAGCTGGCTCCCTGTAGGCATCCCCACCTGGATGCTGCTGATAGCGAAGGGATGCATCATTCCTGCACATCAGAGTCTTTGTGGGCGGGCGAGTGTGTACCGTTTGTCAATCTGCGTCACATTCCTGTGTGCGCATGCCACCTGGCTGCCCCTCCTCTGTTCCAAACCCCAGTGAACTCAGATGTAACAGGTTTGTGAACATGAAGTCTTTATTGTTTGTCTTCCAAGTAGGGAAGGACCAGTGTCGGGGGCAGGGCGCTGGAGGTAGGGCAAGGTCCACGCTCCGTGCCTCTGCGTGCAGGCACATGCACTGGCACAGGATGCTCCCCTGATGGTGCTTCCTAGCTCCGGCTAGGGCTGAGAGCAGGACCTGCATGGGCCTCAGAGGGCCAAGGCAAAGCCAATTCGGTGGTTACGCCGATCAAACTCCGTGTAGAACTTGCGGATGAAGCTGGCACCCAGGACCCAAAGAGGCCCAGTGGGTGGTGGGACATCCAGGCCATGGAAGGCCAGTGTGCACAGGTCATCGTTATTGTCAAGGTCCTGGCAAGAAGCAGGAGGGGCTCAGCACATCACAATTCTCCCTTCACCTTGCCGGACCCCAGCAGCTGTCTTTGGCAGCATGCCTCCCTTCTCCCCTCTCCATGGTGGGCCTCCATCACACTCTGTCCATTTCAGCCAAAAACCCCATCGTGGACTGCAGCCCCCCCCCCGGGTGCAGGCACTGGAAAAACAATCAGCAGGCACTGTAGTACCTTCAAGAGCTTACAGCCTAGCACAGCTTCTGGTTTTAGCTGAGTTATTTAACTTCCCTAAGCCTATTGAATATAAAAAAGAGGATAAGAATATCCCCAGCATAGGATTACTGGGAACATTTGATGAGAAAATGGAGATCAAGGGGCAGGCACAGTGATTTGCAAACTCGGCTGCACGTTGGAATCACCAGGGGAGTTTAAAGACCCACTGAGGTCCAGGTCCCACCTGCAGAGGTTCTGATTTAGTAGATGTAGGATGTGGCCTGGGCATTGGGACTTTTCAAAGCTCCCCAGTGATTATTGTGTAGCCAAGTTTGAAAACCACTGATCAAGTATGTAATCTGTCCATAACAACTTTTCTCTCTTTGAGGAGCGGACAAAGGGGCAGACTCACCTGTAACACATAGTCTGCACTGGTGAGGGTGTAGGCTCTGCCTCCAAAGTAGAAGGAGATGTCAGGGAGAGTGGGCACCTGGTTACAGTCCACGACGTACTGGGTGGGGGTCGGGGAGCAAAGGGAGCCGCTTTGAGTGCGGGAGTCCCCTTGGGCAGACACGGATTCCTATGCTTGGGGTCTGGTCCTCCTCCGGGACCAAGCCACATGGTCAAGGGTATGTGAGAGTGAGGAGGGGGAGGCCTGAAATGGCCTCCTGGGAGACCTGGTGCTGGAGCCGGGCCAGGTGGTGCGCCCCCTCACTTTCCCCAGGTGTGGGCTGCTCACTTCATTGGTGCTCAGCTCCGTGGCCCCCACGGTCTCCATGAGCAGCTTCAGGGAGCTGGTGGGACCCGTGATGAAGGCTGCACCCGTGTCCACTGCTGCCGTGCAGCCGTCCTCACACAGCAAGGTGGCGGAGCCCACAGACACCCTGGAGGAGGCTACAGTCAGATAGACAGACGGAGGCAGGTGGGGTGCCCCTGGGCTGCATGCTTTTATTTTTGAATGAGGATAGGAGATCAGAGGCCATGCTGGGGTCGGTAGGAGGTTAGAGGAGGGGTAAGGCAGTGAGCAGGAGAAGGGAAGGTGAGCCCCCCCCACCCCGTGCCCTTAGCGCGTAGCCTGGTGACCCTCCCCCTCCTCACACTACCTCCCCGCCCCTCTCTTCCCCATGCCTGGACAGGCAGAGCAGAGCAAATATTGGCTGGGACTTAAGAAGCAGCTACTTTGGGGAAGAGGGCAGGATGGTAACATAGGCCTTTCCCCGGCACACTCCCAACCCCAGCGGCAGCAGCATTTTTTGGAGGGTGGGTGGTTAGAGGATTCCTGACCCCTTCATTTTGATCTGCCAGAAGCCATTCTTGCTGAGGCTCACGTAGTGGAAATTTCCTCGGTAATACTGGGGGTCGCTGCCGCCCAGCACAATCTCTCCTCCCAGCAGGTGGGAATTCCTAAAGGAAAGATCAGAAGCTCTTGGAGACATAACCTCTGAAACCCAGCAACCCCAGCCACAAGTGAAAGCTGGGCAGAGGTGCAGGATTGAGGGTGGAGGAAGGTGAGGCAGATGGCAAGTCTTAGAAGTGTGCAGGACATCCTGCGTCTCTACTTCCTCCCCACTCCTCGGCCCCAACTACAGGACTCCCCAGGGTACTCTAGCCCCACCCAATAAAGCATCCCCAGAGAGGTGACAGAAAAGGAACAGGCACAAGGGCAGTGAGTAAAATGCAAACAAGATGCAAACTGACCCCACTCTCGCTTGGGTTGGGGTGGCTGCTAGTTGAGCAGGTGCCCTGGGGAGAGGCACCTGGGCAGGCTGTGGGAGCAGTGGGTGGGGAGAGGGCTTGAAGAGAGTGGGAAGGAGGGGCAGAGAGCTTGGGCATCCAGCAGAGCCTGGGCCTGCTATGGTGAATTTTGGGCAGGTGGGGGTTGTGCCTCTGGGTCAGGTGCTCAGGGAGTACTGGTAGGTCGGAGCCCTGTGGGTGGATTGCCTCCTTACTTGGAATTTCTGCAGAGAAAGAGAGATAGCAAGAAAGGGTGCCTTTGTTTCAGAAGAGGCTCACCAGCTCTGTGGTTTGCCAGGGTGAGTATTATTCCTTCTCATTTCCCCTCCAGGGAGTGGAGTCACCAGGAAGAGAAGTCACTACCCTGAAGTCATGCAGGTGGTGAGTGGACAAGTGGGGGACGAGAGCCAGGACTCCAGGTACCCAGTCCAAAGCTGAGTCCTCTCGCATTCCTCCCCTCCACACTGCCTGATGCCTTTTGCAGCTCATGGCTACCTGAGGCTTGATTTCCAGAGTGTGAATGTGTGTGATGTGGTTTTCCGATATTCATGATGTGTACATGCATTTGTATATGCGTGCATGTAGGTGTGCCCTGGTGTTTTGTGCAAGTGTAATTGCATGTTTGCAGATTCTGTACCTATTTACATGTGTCAGCACAAATCCCTCCTGCCCTTCTCCTGACACCTCCAGATTTCTCTCAAGGGTTCCTCCTCTTTAAAGGCAGGGGCAGGCCCTCTTCTCTCCCAGGCCCTCGTCCTTGCTTCTCACATGGCCTCCAGGCTCCTGTGCCCTATATTATCTCCTCTTTTTTTCCCACGTTTTCAATCTCTCTACTTTCCACAGACTTCTTCCTCCACCTGTAAGCTTGCTTCGGCCTCCTCTAACATTTAAAACACCCACCCTTCCTTACTCTGCTTCTCTCCGGATCTCTCCCCGCACCCACCCCCTCCACATCCCCTTTCCTGTTGAATTTCTCAGGGCAGCCTGCATCTGCGGCCTCCACTTCCTGACACCCACATCCACCTCTTAACTGCCTGCCATCTGGTCCGGGCCCCCTTACCCCTCCCCCAAAAAAACCTCCTGCTTTTCCCAAGATCACCCCTGACGGCAGAGCCAATGGGTGGCCTTTTCTCAGTGCCTCCTTTTCTCTCGCCAAACCAAAGACTCTTTCCCATTTTACCTCTGAGATTTCTCTGTACTTCTCTCCCTTCCTTGCCACCACTGGCCCCATGATCTTAACTTTATGATGCCTTGTCTCCAGCTTGTTACCATCTTTCTAAACCCAGCAGCTTGAAATAAATCACAACCTTTCTCATAAGCTGACAACACCTCCCCATGGCCTGCTGAACTGCACAAAAGCTCAGCTGAAGATTGAAAAGCATCTACGATGTTTAGCGCTGTGCTCCCTGGCTGCCTCTGTCTTTCCTCATAATGCTCTGTGTCTTCTCTGTGAGACCATAAGCTCCGCAAGGGTGGGGACGCTTTCTTGTTCTCCATGCTCACTGCTGTAGCCCCAGAGCCCAGCACCATGCTTGGCACACAGCACCCAATATTTATCGAATCAGCAAGTGAGCAGATAAACAAAGGAAGGAGTTCCTGAATGAATGACGTTGACTGTCTCTGTGTGAGAGGATCCCATGGTCCTCACAGGGTGGGTCCCCAATCTTGTGCCTTACTTCCCATCACCCCTTCCTTGCATTCTCTAGTAGTTCTAGCTCAGCGCTGTCCCATATAACTTCCTGTGATGATGGAAATGTTCTCCCTGAATTGTCAATACTCTAGCCACCAGTGAGCACTTGCAGTATGGCTCATGCAAACAAGGAACTGATTGCTTAATTTTAAAAGCGTGGCTACCATATTGGATGGCACCGCTCTATATATTAATTGGATCCTGTCTAATCATGAACACATCAGAATCCTGGCTCAAGCGCTCCTTCTGCTCCCTAGTTGTTCTACTCCCCTCCTAAGCCTTGGCCCCTGACGTCTCAGACCCTACCTGCTATAGTAGACAGAGAAGACGTCCTCCTTCAGCACTCCCTGGGAGAGGATGTGGTCAAAGACTGGGGTGACCCCGCCGACGGCCTGTGCAGGGAAGCCCATGCCCAGAACCCCATCAAACTTGGCCAGCATAAAAGGTATCACGGGCAGCTCTGTGACCTCTCCAAACGTCTGCGTCACCATGATTCCTCCCACCTGTAGGAGGAAGGACCAGAGAAGACCGAGACCCCTGTATCCCTCTGCCACGGTCTTTGGGCTCCCACACTGGGGACCCCAGGGATACACATCCCAGGGACACACATGTTCCAGGGTTCAGCAGTTGAGGCAAGTTGGCAAGACCATTTCCTCCAGCCCACATACACTCCCTGTGTCCCAACACAGTCCCGGGCCAGAACCGGGATTGCCCAGTGACCAGAGGGGCAGAGGCTGGGAAGGTGGTACTGCCAAGCTGTAATAGCAGATTCCAAGAGCTCCCATACCCCCTCCCCAATGGCCCAGCTTTCACATGGGCAGGAATTTCTTTGGCCCAGCGAGGCCTGCCCTTCAAGCTCCTTTTTACCTGATTTCAAGGCAAGATGTGAGGAGGAGAGCTCACACAGTGATTTCCTCCCAGGTTCCATGTGTACCCCTCCACCAACTCTGACAGAGTGGGGGCTGGAGAAACTCCAGAATGAGGAAGGGATCAGTCCCAGGCTAACTGAAAATTGAAAACCAGGCCCTGACCCTAATCCCAAATCCTAACTTCAGCTCTGACCTTAAAACCTATGCCTGGATTCCTCAAAAAGTTAAACACAGAACTACCATATGATCCAGCAATCCCACTTCTAGGTATATACCTGAAAGAACTGAAAGCAGGGCCTTGAACAGATATTTGTATACCGCTGTTCATAGCGTTATTCACAATAGCCAAAATGTGGAAATGACCGAAGTGTCAGTCAACACATGAATAGATAAACAAAATGTGCTAAATTAAAAAAATGGAATAGTATTTAACTGTTAAAAGGATACAGGCAACAACATGAATTGAACCCTGAAGACATTGTATTGAGTGAAATAAATCAGACACAAAAGGTCAGATATCATACGATTCCACTTAGATGGAGCAATGAGAATATGTAAATTCATAGAGCTATGAAATTGGAGTACAGGTTACTGGAGATAAACTGGGGGAGGGGGGAGGGGGAGTTAATGCTTAATGGATGTAGAGTTTCTATTTGGGATGATGGGAAGTTCTGGTAATGAGTGGTGGTGAGGGTATTGTGAGTGTGATTGCCCCCAGGGAATGGTATGCTTCGAGTGGTGGAGAAGAGAAAGTTTATGTTATATATAGGTTTCCACCGTTTAAAAAAAGAGATTAAAGTGACTGTGACACTAAAAAGACAATGAGAATAAAATGCAATCCATGAGCCTTGACTGGAACTAATAACGGTGGAGAAAAGCACCAAAAGGACATAAGAAAATACTGGAATATAGACTGAGCTTTATATCAATGTTAAATCACTTGCCCCTTAACTGCACTTAAGGTGATTACATAAGTGAATGTCTTTGTTCTCAGGAAATGTACATGGAAGAATTTAATGTTCAAAGAGCATGATATACGCAACCTACTCATAAATGTTTAGAAACGAAGTAAATAGATATAGAATGATAGAAAAATGTAGCAAAATGTTAAAAGCTGTCGGACCTGGATATCTGGGTGGGGGGTACGTAGAAGTACCCTGGGTTTTGTATTCATTATTTTTGCAACTGCCCTATATATTTAAAATCATTTCAAAATAAACAATTAAAACCAAAAAAGTAAACAACCTATGCTCGACCGCAAAACTAACCCGGACCATAATGTCAATGATACGCCTGACCCCGACTCTGACCCTGATTTCGGTCTAGGGGCTGGTTGGGGATCCTGTCCAAGCTGGTTTGCCCTTAGGCAGGTAGCTTGTCTTAAGCAATCTACCTCCACGTTATATGCAAAAGCCTCCATAAATCCCCCAATTCTGAGCTAGCAGCTCAGGTTTGCTCCATCACAGGATCTGCTCCTTTGCAGCTCCTTAAAAGCAACAGAGCAGGGGGTTCCTCAGGCTCCAAGGTGAGCTGGAGTGTACCTTTCCCCAGGACGGAGGGGCAGGAGAGGCCGAGGGTCAGAAGGTCAGGGCTCGGATGACCTGGGGCGACCCCACTTACAGTCACCACGTCCTGGCTCAGGAAGCCTTTGACTCTCCCCGATCCGTAGTGGATGACGAATTCTGTCCCATTCTCCACGTAGCTGGAGGATTCCGAGGAGTCATAGCGGTTGTGAGTCTCTGGCAGAGGGACATAGGTTCAGGTCTGTTCAAAGAGGCCCATGCAGGGGGACTTGGAAGCAGGCCATGTTGTGGGTCTCGCCGGTGCGGTTGGGGACTTAGTTTGGCACGTGGGTGGGGTGGCCTTGGGTCGGGGGCTTGGGAAATGTGTTTCATCAGTTAAGGGCTGTGTCTCTTGAGCCTCTATCATGTGCCCACACCTCTGAAAATTTCATCTCAAATGAAGCATTTTAATGTAGTTGCTAACACTGGAGTGGGAAGAAGAATCTGGGTACAGAATAAACACTCAACAAGGGGTGGCAATGGAGGAGCCCAAGTGCCTGGGGTGAGTTTGAGAATTCAGTCTTCTCTCAATCTCAGGAGGACTGGGAAATGGCCTTATGGGTGGGCTGGGGGATCTGGGAGCTTGCTTTTTGATCTCAGGGGCCATATCTGGGTAAAGGGAGCCATCCTCCTCTCTCCCCTCAGTGCAGGGGGAGCAGAAGCAGAGAGGAAGCAGCTAAATGGTAGCAAGAGGGATTTTAGCTGGACATCAGTCAGGACTGCCCAAGCAGGTCAGGGGTAGGGGCAGGGGCTTGGGAAAGGTGCCAAAGGTCCTGGTCTCACCACAGGCGGTGTAGAGAGGGTCGCACTTGCTGGAGGGCACCCAGAGGTTGGCCGAACCTGTGTCAAAAACGACTCTGAAAGTCTGGGGTGGGGTGCCAATGCCAATCTCGCCATAGTACTGGGTCTGCAGGAGTGAAAGAAAAGAGGCTGCTTGTGAGGTTGGGGAGCCTTGGGCCTTGGGGTCTTGCCTGGCTCCACTCTTGGCTCTCGGGGTGAGACTAGGCAGATTATACAGCCTCTCTGGGCTTCCATTTTCCAGCAGGGATCAGCAGGGAAGTTCTGTGACTTCCCAGGAAGGGATGCCTCAGTGAGACAAGGGGGCAAAATAAACACTGAAAATTAAACAAGGAAGGTGTCCAGACCCTCAAGGAATCACGGGCACAGTAAGTAGACCAGCTGTGCTGGGCACCTTCTTGGTACCCTACCTGGGGCCACACACCTCCCCACCTGCCAGTGACATCTGGGCTTGGGGCCAGGAGCCTGGGCTCCTGCGTCCCAACCTAACCTTGCCTCTGACTGGTCCCTGAACTCCTTCCTGCCCTCTGTGCCTCAGGCTTTCCAGCTGTGAACTGGGAATTTTGTAGGATGCTTCCATGCTCCCCAGTCAAAGACAGCATGGAAAGTATGGGCCTGCAGGAGAAGAAAGCCTGGAGAGTAGGGAGCCAGGAGGCGCGAGAGGCTGCATCAGACACTCACGTCCAGGTAATTGCTGAGGACCACGGGGGAGGTGGCGTTGCCAGAGGAGAGCCTCTTGGTGAACTGGCTCCACTGAGCTCCGAGCTTGGCCACACCCACGCCTCGCTCCTTCAGGCTTTCCCGGATGGAGGGCATTTTCTTGAGGAAGATCCTGTCCAGGTGGAGAAAGAAAAAAGTAGAGGAGGCCTGGACTCTTCCCCGGTGGCAGAATCCCTGAGGTCTCTGCCTGCTTCTAGAACGACTACCCCAATAGCCCAGGCGCCTGAGAATCACTCTTGTTCCCCAAGGCCTCTGAAGGAGAAATTACAAGCCTTGATGAGTCAGTTGAGCTGGTGTTAGTGACCCTCGCCTGACTTCCTCCTCTTGGCTATGATTCCCATCCCGGCAAGGCCATTTCTCCATTCATTCCATACTCCTGGGTTCAGCACCTGCTCTGTGCCTGCACTGTGCTGGATACCGGGAATGCAAAAATGAAGAAGGCGGTCGCTGCCTTTAAGGAACTCCAGCAGATAGGGAGACAGATGAGGAAATACTCAATGGCATCTCCTCTAAGGAGAGGAGGGATGGGAGTGCCCCCCCACAATGCAGGACAGAAGGGGGCAATGCCATTCTGGACCTATAGGTGGCAGCAGACACCCGCAGCAGCCTGTGGCGCCTCAGGGCTGGGGGTGGAGAGGACCAATGAACTGGGATGGGAAGGGGGAGAAGTCATCATTTCCCGAGTGCCCCCCACCTCCTTGGAAAAATGAGCCTTGGGCCTAGACCTGGTCCCTTAGCTTCTTGTCCAGATGCCTCCCCATCACCTTTGGGAGGCAGAAATAAAAAGAAACCTGGGGAAATTCACTGCATGAGCAGCTACTGGGGTGAATGCCAAACTGCATGCACCCCCCGTGCAATCCTCGTGACAGCTCTGCCCAATGTCTTGTTATTAACCCCATTTTATAAATGAGGAAACGAAGGCTCTGAGGGATGAAGATCACTCAGAAGTGACAAACAGGAATTCAAAGCAGTGTCTGACCCTATTTTCCCTATTTTCTGGGCTCCAACAATATAGCTACTTGCAGAAGCCTGCAGAAAGATGCCGCCAGCAGCCAGCCAGTGTCCCAGGATCATAGCTCATCTTAACTTTAAAATAGACCTTCCTCATACATGGAAGTTTCCCTCTTTCTTCTCAGCTGCTGGTCCTCCTTTCCTTCCACTATCTCTTCCCTCCCACCCTCCATACATGCATTCTCCTTATTGTCCCCCATTGCTCCCATACTCCTAATATTATAATGGAAATGACTTGTCATGTTTATATTGCAATTTACTGTTCACAAAGCACTTTCACAATGATTTTATTTGATTCTCAGCCATCCCATAAGGTGGGTAGTTTTATTATTTCCATTTTACAGATGGGAAAATGGAAGTTCTGGAGGTTTTATCCTACGAGGCTGCATTTCCCAGTATTTACTCCAAAGAGCCTTCTACTCTGGACCTTTACTTTTGCTATTCCCCTTTCAGAAAAACCCCTCCTTCTCCCCTTCCTTCCCCCTACCCCCCCCCCAGCTCTTTAATTCTTTAAAACCCAGCATGCACCACTTCCTCCAGGAAGCTTGCCCCAGTGATTCTAGCCCACCGTGGCCTTGCCTTTCCTTAGGTGTCTGCTCCTTTTTGCCCTGAGTGCGCACAACCAGCCCTACCCAGCGTAGTGATTAGGGAGGCGGTGCCGTGTGGTGGTGAGGAGACGGTGGTGGTGGAGATATGTCTGAGTCCATGCCTCTCCTTACCCCTCACCTCCAGGCCTCTTCTGAGCCCCCACTAAATTCCCCTATGAAAGTGGGCTCACGTCAGAAGGTTGCTATGCAGGTTAAACAAGCTGCCCACTGCTCAGAAGATGTAAATGCTGTGTGAGTGAGGCAATGGAAGCACCTTGAGAATGGGGGTAATGGGTTCAGATCTCCCAGAGCTCCTTGCACAGAGCAGGTGGTAAATCCTTATAACTGTGTTTCAAAAACCTGAGCCCTCCCACCCCTTGCCCAGTTACAAGGGAGGATGTTAACTCCCTCTGCCTTTTCGCTGTGGGTAGGGGCTGCTCTAGGCTTATACTCAGGCAGACACTGCTGGGAAGCACCCCTCCCCAGGACCCTCAATCCAGCAATTATTCTCTGGGGGTCTTGGGGCAGCAAAAAGAGGTTTTTGCAAACAAAAGGATGACCCGTGTGTCCAGGCTCTGCCTCTTACTTGTGACCTCCCTGAACCTCAGCGTCCTCATCTTTAAAATGGGAATGTTGGGTTGTTGGGAAGATGATTTAAGATGAGATCCTATGAAATTCCAAGTATTTTATAGGCTTGTAACTATTACTATTATTAAAATCTGCCCCCCTCACCTCCAGGTGTTCTGGTCCCATCTGCCATTCCCAAACTGAAAACCTCTATGAACCCACAATGCCTAACCTTTCCACTTCCTCTTCTCCAGCCATAATGAATTGCTTGTAACCAAGTCCTTCCTTTGGGCTGCCTTAATCCTATCTCTTAATATTTATGATCACGTGTCCTGGACTGCTAATAACAGTTGAGTTCTTACAAAGCGCCTGGTACCATGCTAAAGGCTTTCCGTGCATTATCTCATTACATCTCCAAAGCAGTCCTCTGAAGTAGGTACTGTTATTATCTCTGTTTTTAAAGTGAGTAAACTGAGTCTTGGAAAAGTTAACTTTCCCAGAGTTAGTTAGTTCTGCCAGTGGAGCAGAATTTCAACCGAGACGATCTAACTCCAGAAGCCTCACCTTTAACCACTGCTTTATGCTGCGCCCATACCTGACTTAACGAGGCTGTGAGCTCCTTGAGGGCAAGGGACACTTCTTGACCATCTCTACATTCCCCTCGGAGACTAGCATGGTGCCCAGGAGCCCTGAGCCGTTATCAAGAGATAGGCTTTCAGGCCTGCCTAGTGCCATTTATTGTTTGGCTGTGTGACTTTAGGCAACTCGCCCTACCTCTCGGAACAGGACCGCACCTCCCAGCCCAGCCAGCTGAGAAGATTGGACGATATCGCGTATCTGAAAGCCAGGGCTGTTAGGAGGTTGGGAAGCCCTGCGCCCCCCCCACTCACCCCCTCTGCCTGAGTTACCGTGTGAAGGTGCAGGTGTCCGTGGGGAGGCTGAAGGCGCAGGAGCCCCAGAGCACCAGCAGGAGTCCCCAGCGAGGCATCCTGCTCCGTCTGTCCACACCTCACCTCCAACCAAGGCTCTCTGGAATTTTCTGAAGCCTGGTGGTTCCCAGAGCCCGGCTTTTATACGCTCCACATAGGAGATGCCTGCGATTCTACCCTGCCCTGATTTATTACCAGGGGCAGGTGGTAGGGGAGCCAGTAATAAATCCCACCCCGTGGGACCGAACTAGGTGGGTGAAGTGTGACGAAGTTTCTGGACACAGAGCAGGGGGCTGGAGGCTATGGGAAAGGAATGCTGTGCCCAGTGACGCCAGCAGACCCCTGTCTCGGCCTGGCCCTGGGACCCCCAGAGAGGGCAGAGGGCGAAGAGAAACATTGCTGCCTGGGAACGAGGTCAGGATTGGGACAGGCATAGAGCTAGGCTTCCAGACCCTCAGCCTAGTTCCATCCCCTATGCCCTCAAAGCTCCATCCTCTGTATTAAGCTGGGCTTTGGCCCTGAATGGCATCTCCCAGTGTACATCTCAGTTTTCCCATCTGAACATGGGTGAATCCTCTTGGCTTGTTCCCTGACAGGGAGAGACCCAGGGTGCTCAGTGCTGCCTCCTTCCAAGCCTGCTAGCAGCCGCTGTTTATGGGAAACTGCACCACAGGCTGGCAAGGGACGAAGCACCCAATTTAAGCCTCTGGGAGCTGGGACCATGTCCATCCTCAGCTGACCTGGTAATGGTGGAAGGGATGGCCTTCGGGGGGTTGGGGAGGCTTCTGCAGAAGAGTGAGGCAGGACAGTTGGCTTTCCGACCCCTCCTCTCTTCTCTTGGTCCTAACTCCCTTTTGGGTCCTATCTCTCTACCTCCTTCTCTATTTTTCTGTAGCTTTTTAAGCAGTCTGAGGCAT
>PVIY010059214.1:0-12137 GCA_004026745.1 Myrmecophaga tridactyla | reverse complement strand
AGGTTTCCATTGTTTTTTTCATCTCTTCTACTGTATCTTTCATCCCCATAAGTTCCGTGATTTGTTTTTTCAGACTTTCCATTTCTTTTTTTTTGTTCATTCCTTGCCTTCTTCATGTCCTCCCTCAATTCATTGATTTGGTTTTTGATGAGGTTTTCCATTTCTGTTCGTACATTCTGTATTAGTTGTTTCAGCTCCTGTATCTCATTTGAACTAATGGTTTGTTCCCTTGACTGGGCCATATCTTCAATTTTCCTGGTGTGCCCTGTTATTTTTTGCTGGCGTCTAGACATTTAATTACCTTAATTAGTTTATTCTGGAGGTTGCTTTCACTTATCTTACCTAGGGTTTTGTTGCTAGATGAGTTTATTGTCTATCTGTTCTTTGACCTTCAGTTCAGCTTTTTCTGGGCCTCTAACTTAAGTTTTGTTTAACAGAGGGTAATTGTTCAGTTCTTGTTTTCTTGTTTCTTGTCGTGTTTGTAAGGTGCCTTTTCCCTCCCCACCCTTAGGAGGGTCTACATAGGTATTACTGATACCAGCCGGGTTTTCCCGGACTAAACTGGCCTCCTACCAGGGGGAAGGAGTCACCTGCGTCAGTTTTCCCTGAGGGTGAGACCCAGCAGGTTGAAAGACTTTCCTGTGAAGTCTCTGGGCTCTGTTTTTCTTATCCTGCCCAGTATGTGGCGCGTGTCTGCCTGCGGGTCCCACCAGCAAAAGATGTCGTGGCTCCTTTAACTTTGGAAGGCTCTCCCTGCTGAGGGCGTGGTCGAGACAGAGGAGAGGTTGTAGGCTGGTTTTAATGGCTTCAATTTGCCAAGCCCTGGGATCTGAGTTCCTTGAGAGAGGGATTCCACCTAAGTTGGGCTTCACCCCTCCCCTGGGGAAGGCACATGTGGGAGACAGCCCTGAAAGCAGTCTGTTTCTGCCTATGCGTGGGGCAGTTGCAGCCCGAGAAGTCCCGCTGCTGAATCCAGAGGCTGCCAAGTCTCCGTAGAGACAGCCACAAAAACCCCTGTTTTGTACCCTTTCCTCTTTTTTGGTTAGCCCAATAAGCGACTTCTGACTTGCCCAGTTTCGCGTGGGCTGGGGGCCTATTTTTAGTAATCAGAATTTGTTTGTTAATGCCACAATTGGCGCTTGGTTGGACTCAGTCCCTGCTACTGTTAGTCTCTTTCCTTTCCCTCCGAGAAGCTGACTATGGGGGAGGGGCGCCGGGCGCCAGCCGCCGCAGCTTGGGGAACTTACGGTTCCGGAGACTTGCAGTCGGTCTAGCTGCTCCAGACCTGAGCACGCTGTGTGTCCGGTCACTATCGTGGTTCTGGGAGCTGTTCTGTACTGTTTCTGGTTATCTAGTAGTTGTTCTGGAGGATGAACTAAAACGCACACATTGCTAAGCCGCCATCTTGGCCCCTCCTCAAATTTAGTTTTAAATAAATTTTGCAAAAAGATATCAAACTGTATACCTAATAAAATGGACACTATTAACAAAACAGAAAATTACAAGTGTTAGAGAGGATATGGAGAAATAGGAATATTCTTTTTTTTTGACTCATTTATTTTTAAACATAACATTACAAACACATTCTTACCATATGATCATTTCATTCTTGGTATACAATAAGTAACTCACAATATCATCACAGAGTTGTATATTCATCACCAGAACATTTGCATCACTCCAGAAAAAGAAATAAAAAGAAAAAAGAAAAAATTCATACATACGATACTCCTTACCCCTCCCTTTCATTGACTGCTAGGATTTCCATATACCCAATATATTTTAGCGTTTGTATCCCCTATTTTTTTCTGTACCTCTCACCACTCCCTTTCATTGATCACTAGCATTTCAATCTACTAAGTTTAACATTTGTTCCCCTTATTTTTACTTACTTTTAATCCATGTGTTTTACTCATCTGTCCGTACTGTAGATAAAAGGAGCATCAGACACAAGGTTTTCATGATCACACAGTCACACTGTGAAAGCTATATCATTATACGATCATCTTCAAGAAACATGGCTACTGGAACACAGCTCTACATTTTCAGGCAGTTCCCTCCAGCCTCTCCGTTACATCTTGACTAACGAGGTGATATCTATTTAATGCGTAAGAATAACCTCCAGGATAACCTCTCGACTCTGGAGTCTCTCAGCCATTGACACTTTAATTTGTCTCGTTTCACTCTTCCCCTTTTGGTAGAGAAGGTTTCTCAATCCCTTGATGCTGAGTCCCAGCTCATTCTAGGATTTCTGTCCCACATTGCCAGGAAGTTTTACACCCCCCGCAGTCATGTCCCATGTAGAGGGGGGAGGGCAGTCATGCTTGTCATGTTGGCTGAGAGAGAGAGAGGCCACATCCAAGCAGTAAAAGAAGTTCTCTTGGGGGTGACTCTTAGGCCTAATTTTAAGTAGGCTTAGTCTATCCTTTGCGGGGATAAGTTTCATATGAAGAAACCCCAAGATTGAGGGCTCGGCCTATTCCTTTGGTTGTCTCCACTGCTTGTGAGAGTATCAGGAATTCTCCACTTGGGGAAGTTGAATTTTCCCCCATTCTTCTCATACCCCCAAGGTGACTTTGCAAATACTTTTTAAAGGAATATTCATTTTACATGCTGGTGGGAATGTAAAATGGTGCAGCCACTGTGGAAGCCAGTTTGGTGGCTCCTCAGGATGCCAAGCATAGAATTGCTATATGATCCGGCAAGTCCGCCATCAAGTATATACCCAGAAGAACTGAAAGCAGGAACTTAAACAGACATTTGCACACCGATGTTCACAGTAGCATTATTCACAATTGCCAAAAAAAGATGGAAGCAGCTCAAGTGTCCAGCAACTGATGAATGGATAAACAAAAATGTAGTATATACATACAATGGAATATTCATCTATAAGAAAGAATGAAGTCCTGATGCATATGACAACATGGATGAACCTTGAGGACATTATGCCGACTGAAACAAGTCAGATACAAAGGACAAACATTGGGCGGGCCACGGTGACTCATTGGCAGAGTTCTAGCCTGCCATGCCAGAGACCTGGGTTAGATTTCTGGTGCCTGACCCATGCAAAAAAGGAAAAAAAAGAACATTGTATGATCTCACTGATATGAACTAATTATATAAGAAGCAAATTAGAGTTAGAATCTATAATATAGTTTACCAAGGGATAAAATGGGGTAAGGAATGGGAAGCTGATGCTTAGTTTGTGCAGAATTTCTATTAGGTTGGCTGTAAATGTTTGGAAATGGATAGTGGTGATGGTAGCATGTTACTGTTGAATGTAATTAACAGCACTGAATTATGTTTGTGAATGTGGTTGAAACGGGATATTTTGGGTCATGTATGTCACTAGAAGGAAATTTAGAAGATAAAACATGGGAGCATAAAACAAAGTGAACGCTGTTGTGAATGATGGACTATGATTAACAATACAAATATAAGAATGCTCTTTCATGAATTATAACTAATGTATGACACTATTACAAGTTGTTAATAATAGGGTGGTATATGGGAAAACATATGCTTAACATAAATTGTGGAGTACAGTTAACAGTAATATTTTAATATTTTTTCATCTGTACAAAGGTACCACACTAACGCAAAGTGACAACAATGAGGGGGTGGTATATGAGAACGTGGTATTTTTTACATGACTTTTCTGTAAACCTACAACTTTTCTAATTAAAAACAAAAGCTCAATAATTAAAAAAAAAAGCATTATGCTAAGTAAAAGAAACCCAGACACAAAGTATTGTATTGAGTGATTCCATTTACATAAGGTATAAGTATAAACAAATCTATAGAGAAAGATTTATGTAGGGCTGGTGAAGGATAGAGGGTTCGAGAGGTGACTGCTAAAGGGTATGGGTTTTTCTTTTTGGAGTAATGAAAACATTTTAAAATTGATTGTGGTGATGCATAGATCAACTCTTGTGATTCTACTAAAAGCCAATGACTGTATAATTTGGATGGATTGTATGGTATATGAATATATTTCCATAAAACTGCTTTTTAAAAAATGGGACTCAGCTATGTATACTGTTTTACATTTTTACTTAATGATTCATCTTTCTAATGAGATCAACCTCTTTTTTTTCTTTTTCCTCTGAAATAATTTTAGGCTTACATAAAAGTTGTGAAAAAGAGTGGAGTATATAGGCTCACACAAGCTACTACTAATGTTCAACATCTTATATAAATATAGAGTAATTATTGACACCAGTAAATTAATATTGATTAGCATTATTAACTAATTTACAGACCTTATTTTAATTTCACCAGTTTTCCCCACTAATGCCCAGGATTCATTACAGGATCTCACATTGCACTTTTTTCCAAAGTTGTATAATAAAAGTTTTCAAACATACAGGAAAGTTGAAAGAATTTTACAGTGGTTACTCAAAACACCAGATAGGTTGTACCACTAACAAAAGTACTAATACTTGTTTTATCATGCATCTATTTATCTATCTAGTCATCAGTCTTTTTTTTTTGAAAGAAATTATTTACATTTCTAGTGTTAATCAGTGTGACACATAGGTCTATACAACCCCTTTCAATCATGTCCACCTTCAGTATGGTAATATTACTTATTGACTCACAAGTGAGCTGCCTTCACTTCTATCTATTCCCTTAGATTTACGTTCAACCTCATTAGCTAACGGTTCACCCATCTCTAGTGTCTATGTTATCTCTAAGACCCCTATATTCTGTATTATAAGCCTCTGATTTTACCTTTACCATGGTCATAAAAGTGAAGTCATATAGTATCTATCCCTTTGTGTTGGGCTTATTTCACTCAGCAGTATGTCCTCAAGGCTTATCCATCTTGTTATGTGCTTTGGGACATTTCATCTTACTGCTGCATAATATTCCATTGTATGTATATACCACATTTTGTTAATCCACTCATCTGTTGATGGGCATTTGGATTGTTTCCATCTTTTCACTACTGTGAATAATGCTGCTATGAACATCGGTGTGCAAATGTTTGTTTCTGTCACTGCTTTCAGCATTTCTGGGTATACACCTAAGTGCTATTGTCGGGTTTTAGGGCAACCGGATATTTAGTTTCCCAAGGAACCACCAAACTGTCTTCCACACAAGCTGTACCATTAAACATTCCCACCAGTAGCGCCTAAGTGTCCCAATTTCTCCTTATCATCTTGAACATTTCTGGTTTCCTGTTTGATTAATAGTAGCCATTCTTATAGGTGTGAGGTGGTATCTCATTGTAGTCTTGATCTGCATTTCCCTTATAGCTAATGAGAATGAGCATCTCTTTATGTGCTTTTTAGCCATCTGTAGTTGCTTGTAAGAAAAATGCCTATTCATATTGTTAGCCCCCTCCCCCCCTTTTTTTGGAGGGGCAGGCACTGGGACTCAAACCCCGGTCTTTCAGCATGGCAGGCAAGAACTCTGTCACTGAGCCACCATTGACTGCCTTTTAGCCCATTTTATAATTGGGTTGTTTGTTCTTTTTTTTTTAGTTATATGATTTATTTATGTGATAGGATATCAAATCTTTGTCCAATGTGTGATTTCCAAATATTTTCTCCCATTGAGTTGGCTGCTTCTTCACCTTTTTTTTTAAAATTTGCATATGGGCAGGAGGCACCAGGGATTGAACTCCAGACCTCCAGCACGGCAGGTCGGAGCTCTGCCTGCTGAGCCACGGCAGCCGCCCTTCTTCACCTTTTTGACAAAGACTTTTGAGGTGTAGAAGTATTTCATTTTGAGGAGTTCTCATTTATCTATTTTTTTCTTTTTTCGCTTGTGCTTTGGCTATAAAGTTTAGGTATCTACCTCCTATTACTAAGTCTTGAAGATGTTTCCCTACATTTTCTTCTAGAATCTTTATGGTGCTAGTTCTTATATTTAGGTGTTTGATCCGCTCTGAGTTAATTTTTGTATAGGGTGTAAGGTAAGGGTCCTCTTTCATTCTTTTGGAGTATTGATATCCAGTTCTCCCATGCCCATTTATTGAAAAGACTATTTTGTCCCAGTTCAATGGATTTTGGGGCCTTGTCAAAAATCAGGACATACTTTTTATTTCTTTTTCTGAATAGACACAAATGTTCCAAGAAATGATCAGGATGATGAATAGGCAACTATGTGATGATATCGTGGATTACTGATTATATATGTAGAATGGAATGATCAAAAGTTAAGAATGTTTGCATTTGTTTGGTGTTTTTTGGTATTTAAAAAAAAATTTAAAAATTAAAAAAAAAGAATGGAATGTTCATATGTTGAGAATGTTCATGTTTATATGTTGTTATGTTTTGTCAATAAAAATAAAGAAAAAGAAAAAAGTAAAAAAATCAGTTGACATAACAGATGAGTAAAAAATATGGATAAAAAACAAACAAATAATGGGGGAACAAGGGTTAAAATAAATTAGGTAGATGGAAATATTAGTTGTCAATGAGAGGGAGGGGTGAGGGGTATAGTATGTATGAGTTTTTTCTTTTTTCTTTATTTTTCTGGAGCGATGCAAATGTTCAAAAAATGTTCATGGTGATAAATACACAACTATGTGATGATATTGTGAGGCACTAATTGCATACAATGTATGGAATGCTTGTATGTTAAGAATGTTTGTGTGTTTGCATGTTGTCTTATTAATAAAAACATTTTTTAAAAAAGTGTTTGCAAAGTCCCTTGGGGGACTGGGAAGAAAGGAGGAAATACTCAACTTCCCCATATGGAGAATTTTTATATTCTCACAAGCAGTGGGGAAAAACAAATCAAATATGCTGAGCACTTGATCTTGGGGTTCTCCCCTATGAAACTTATTCCTGCAAAGGACAAGCTTAGCCTACTTAAAATTATACCTAAGAGTCACCCCCAGAGAACCTCTTTTGTTGCTCAGATGTGGCCTCTCTCTAAGCCAACTCAGCAGGTGAACTCATTGATCTCTCTCCTACATGGGACATGACTCCCAGGGGGGTAAATCTCCCTGGCAACATGGGAAAGAAATCCCTGGATGAGCTGGGACCCAGCATCAAGAGACTGATATAAATGAATGAATGAATGAATAAATAAATAAAATAAATAATAGGGGGGAAGGGTAAAATAAATTGGGAGATGGAAATACTAATGGTCAATGAGAGGGAGGGGTAAGGTGTATGGTATGTGTGAGTTTTTTCTTTTTATTTCTTTTTCTGGAGTGATATAAATGTTCTAAAAAATGATCATGATGATGGATACACAACTATGTGATGATATTGTGACCCACTGATTGTATACCATGTATGCAATGTATGTGTATGAAGATTTACCAATAAAAAAATTAAAAAATCAGTTGACCATAGATTTGGTGGTCTATTTCTGCACTCTCAATTCTATTCCATTGGTCAATACTTCTATCTTTGTGCCAGTACCATGCGGTTTTGACCACTGTGGCTTTATAATAAATTTTAAAGTCAGGAAGTGTTACTCCTCCCTCTTTGTCCTTTTTTATGATGCTTTTAGCTATTTGGGGTCTCTTTCCCTTCCAGATGAATTTGGAAACTAGCTTTTCCAAGTGTTCAAAGTAGGTTGTTGGAATTTTGATTGGTACTGTGTTGAATCTGTAGATCAATTTGGGTAGAATTGACATCTTAACTGTATTTTAACCTTCCTATCCATGAGCAGGGAATGTCTTTCCACTTATTTAGATCTTTGATTTCTTTTAGCAATATTATGTTGTTTTCTGTGTACAAGTCCTTTACGTTCCTAGTTAAGTTCTTGTAGTTGCTACTTGTAGTTGCTGATTCTTGTAGTTGCTACTTTGAATGGAATTTTTTCCTTAACTGACTCCTCAGTTAGGTCACTGTTTGTATATAGAAACATTATTGATTTTTGCACATTAATTTTATATCCCACCTTGCTGAATTTTTTTATTAGTTCTAGTAACTTTGTTGCAGATTTCTCAAGATTTTCCAAATATAGTATCATGTCATCTGCAAATCATGAAAGTTTTACTTCTTCCTTTCCAATCTGGATAACTTCTTTGTCCTGCCTGATTGCTCTAGCTAGAACTTCTAGTACAATGTTGAATAATAGTGTTCACAGAGGGCATCTTTGTCTCCTTCCCAATCTTAGGGAGAAAGCTTTCAGTCTCTCTCTATTGAGTATGATGCTGGCTATTGATTTTACATATATGCCCTTTATCATATTGAGGAAGTTACCTTTGATTCCTGTCTTTTGAAGTGTTTTTATCAGCAAAGGATGTTGAATTTTGTCAAATGCTTTTTCAGCATCAATCGAGATGATGATGTGATGTTTCCCTTTCAATTTGTTAATGTGCTGTATTACATTAATGGATTTTCTTGTGTTGAAACATCCTTGCATTCCTGGTATAAGCCCGACTTGGTCGTGGTGTTTAATTCTTTTAATGTGTTGTTGGATTCGATTTGCTAGTATTTTGTTGAGAAGTTTGGCATCTATGTTCATTAGAGAGACTGGCCTGTAGTTTTCCTTTCTTATAGCATCTTTACCCAGGTTTGGTATTAGAATGATATTAGCTTCATAAAATTAGTTAAGTAGCGTTCCATTTTCCTTACTTTTTTGGAAAAGTTTGAGCAGGATTGATGTTAGTTCTTTTTGGAATGTTTGATAAAATTCCCCTGTGAAGCCATCTGGCCCTGGGTTTTTCTTTGTTGGAAGATTTTTGATGACTGACTGAATCTCTTCACCCGGATTGGTTTTCTGAGGTCTTCTATTTCTTTTTGAGTCAGTGTAACTTGTTTGTGCGTTTCCAGGAATTTGTCCATTTCATCTACATTGTCTATTTTGTTGACATATTAATTGTTCATAGTATCATTGTGCTGGCTTGAAAGGATGTATGGACCCTAGAAGAGCCATGTGTTAATCAAAATCCCATTTCATAAAGGTAGAATAATTCCTATTCAATACTCTATGTTTGAAACTGTAATCAGATGATCTCCCTGGAGACATGATTTAATCAAGAGTGGTTGTTAAACTGGATTAGGTGACGACATGTCTCCACCCATTTGGGTGGGTCTTGATTAGTTTCTGAAGTCCTATAAAAGAGGGAACATTTTGGACACTGGAGGAGATTCAGAGAGAGCAGAGAAGAACGACATAGCCACGAGAAGCAGAGTCCACCAGCCAGCGACCTTTGGAGATGAAGAAGGAAAATGCCTCCCAGGGAGCTTCATGAAACAGGAAGCCAGGAGAAGAAGCTAGCAGATGACGGCATGTTCACCATGTGCCCTTCCACTTGAGAGAGAAACCTTGAACTTCATCAGCCTTCTTGAACCAAGATATCTTTCCCTGGATGCCTTGATGGGACATGTCTATAGACTTGTTTTAATTGGTACATTTTCTCAGCCTTTGAACTGTAAACTAGCAACTTATTAAATTTCCCCTTTTTAAAAGCCATTCTGTTTCTGGTATATTGCATTCCGGCAGCTAGCAAACTAGAACAATTGTCTTATGATTTCTTTTATTTCTTCAGGTCTGTGGTAATGCATCCCTTCTCATTTCTGATTTTGTTTATTTGTATCCTTTCTCTTTTTTTCTTTGTCAGTCTTTCTAGTGGCTCATCAAGTTTATTGATTTTCTCAAAGAACCAACTTTTGGTTTTATTGATTCTTTCTATTGTTCTTTTGTTCTCCCATTCATTTAACTTTGCTTTAATCTTTGTTATTTCTCTTCTTCTATTTGTTTTGAGGTTAGTTTGCTGTTCTTTCTCAAGTTCCTCCAGGTGAGTAAAGTCCTCGATTTTTGCTCTTTTTTGTTTCTTAATATAGGCATTTAGGGCAATAAATTTCCCTCTCAGCACAGCCTTTGCTGCATCCCATAAATGATATGTTATATTATCATTTTCATTTATCTCCAGATAGCTACTGATTTCTCTAGCAATTTCTTCTCTGATCCACTGGTTGTTTAAAAGAGTGTGCTATTTAATTTCCATATATTTCTGAAAGTTCTCATTCTTGGTGGTTATTGATATCCAGCTTCATTCTATTGTGATCAAAGTGCTTTGAACAATTTCAATGTTTTTAAATTTATAAAGACCTGTTTTGTGTCCCAGCATATGATCTGTAGAATGTTCCATGAGCACTAGAGAAGAATGTATAGCTTGGTGTTTTGGGGTGTAATGACTATATGTCTGTTAGGTCTAATTCATTTATCAAGATGTTTAACTTCTCTATTTCTTTGTTGATCCTCTGTCTGGTTCTATCTATAAAGGAGAGTGGTGTATTGAAGTCTCCTACTACTATTGTTGAAACATCTGTCACTCCGTACAGTTTTACCAATGTCTGTCTCATGTACTTTAGAGTTCCTTAATTGGGAGCATAGACATTTATGACTGTTATTTCTTCTTGGTGAATTGTGCCCTTTATTAATATATAGTGTCCTTCTCTGTCTCTTATGATGTCTATTTTGTTTGATATTAGTATAGCTACTCCTGCCTTCTTTTGGTTATAATTTGTGTGGAAAATCTTTTTCCATCCTTTTATTTTCAATCTATTTGTATACTTGTATCTAAGATAAGTCTCTTGTAAACAGCATATAGCTGGATTATATTTCTTAATCCATTCTACCAATCTGTATCTTTTAATTGGTAAGCTTAGCTCATTAACATTCAAAGTTATTACTGAAAAGGCATTTCTTGAGTCCACCATCTTATCTTTTGGATTTTATTTGTCAGATCTATATATTCTTGTCCCTCTTTCCTGTTTTAAGTCACCATTATTGGAACTCTTTAGTTCTGTGCCCTCCTCCAGACCTCCCTCTCCTGTCTTTTTTTTCAACTGGCAGAACTACCTTTAGTATTTCTTATAGGGCCGGTGTGGTAGTTAGGTTCAGGTGTCAACTTGGCCAGGTGAAGGTGGCTAGTTCTGTTGCTGTGGACATAAGCCAATGGTATGTGAACCTCATCTGTTGCTCATTACATCCACAGTCAGCTAAGAGGCGTGCCTACTGTAATGAATGATGTTTGATTTAATTGGCTGATGATTAAATGAGAGAGCTCAATTTAGCACAGCCCAAGCAGCTCAGTATACCTCATCTCAGCACTCAGCTCAGCCCAGGCCTTTGGCGATGCAGAAAGAAATCACCCTGGGGAAAGTTGTTGGAACCCAGAGGCCTGGAGAGAAGGCCAGCAGAGATCACCCTGTGCCTTCCCACATAAGAATCTCAGTTGAAAGTTAGCTGCCTTTCCTCTGAAGAACTAACAAAATAAATCCCCTTTTATTAAAAGTCAATCCATCTCTAGTGTTTTGCATTCCAGCAGCTAGCAAACTAGAACAGCTGGTTTGTTGTTGACAAATTCTTTTAGGATTTGTTTGTCTGTGAAAATTTTAATCTCTCCCCTGGTTTTGAAGGACAATTTGTCTGGGAACGGTATTCTCGGATGGAACTCTGTTTTTCAGGATCTTACATATACCATAACTCTACCTTCTCGCCTCCATAGTGCCAGTTGAGTAGTCTGAACTCTGTCTTATGTGGTTCCCCTTGTATGTAGTAGATTGTTTTTCTCTTGCCACTTTCAGGATTTTCTGCTTCTCTTCAACATTTGACAGACTGATTAGTATGTGTCTTGGGGAAGGCCTATTTGGATTTATTCTATTTCGAGTTTGTTGAGCTTCTTTGACTTGCATATTTACATCCTTTATAAGGGTTGGGAAGTTTCCCCCATTATATCCTCAACTAATCTTCCTAGCTCTTTAGTCTTCTCTTTCAGGGACACCAATGATTTTTATATTTGTGCACTCTGTTTTGTCCATCATTTCCCTGAGATCCAATTCCATCTTTTTTGCCATTTGCTGTTTTGAGTGTTCAAAATCAGCTTTCCTGTCCCCTAGTTCACTTATTCTTTCTTTTGCCTCTTCAAATCTGCTGTTGTGTGTCTCTAGTATGTTTTTTATTTGGTCTGCTGCATCTTTTATCTCTTTGATATCTGCTATTTTTCTATTTATTCTTTTAAATTCCTCTCTATGCTCTTCTAGTGTCTTCTTTTTTTATAAACTTTTTTATTAATTAAAAAACTTAACAAAAGAACATTAAAATATCATTCCATTCTACATATACAATCAGTAATTCTTAATATTATCACATAGTTGCATATTCATCATTTCTTAGAACATTTGCATCGATTTAGAAAAAGAAATAAAAAGACA
>PVIY010059213.1:0-12137 GCA_004026745.1 Myrmecophaga tridactyla | reverse complement strand
CAGCAGATCTTTCATGACGGCACAGGGATGTGATGTTCTTTTTTGTATCTTCTTCTTGTTTTTCTTGCTCCTTTGTGATTTCCATGCAAGGCCAGTCATAAACAGGCACAACATAGAACCAAAGACTCGTCTTCTAAATACTTTCTGGCACAGGTCCAAGTAACCTCAAACACCCTCATTCTTGGCTGGCCTCATTTTTTGTAAACTCATCCTGTACAGGGCCATGTATCCCTGGGGACTTCTGTGAGAAATGTGCTAGATATTTTCCCCAGAAGCATAAATGCTGAGGAAACAAGAAATTTCTGCACTGAGGAGAGGGAACCATTTACTGGTGTCAGGCTACCCCGATTTTGACTTGTAGGAGAGAAGTGTGCTTGGCAGAGATTAAATTTCCCCTTTAATTTTTGATGTTGTTTCTTTTTTCCATGCCTTGTCTCAACACTGTCTCAGAAGTCCTAAAAGGAAAGATGTCCCCACTATGTAGGAACAACTTGAGATCATACAACAGCTGTGATTATTTACATAGATTTTTATTTCCCTTAAATATGTGGAAAAATTAATAGGAAAAGATGCCATAAAAATGAATACATAGATGCTCTCACACATAAACTTCACCTAGATTCAAACAAGGAGCAAACATGTTACACATGCACACGCACACACACAGACACGTAGCACAATTCCTGGTCTATATAGATCCTCCACAAACCTATTTATTTTGACTTTGCCTTGAGGAAGGAGCGACGCACTTTCTGGCACAGGCCAAAGTAACCTCAAGCACCCTCATCCTAGGCTGGAGCTGCGTCCTTCCAGCTCTTCAGTTCCGTGACAGAGATAAATCCCTGCCCTTAAGCATTCTGGGCTAGAAAGTATAAATTTTATTTTCTTTTAGGGACAAGAATCAGATTCAGGGAACATTTCTGCTTTTCCTCAGACATGTAGGGTAGATTTTGCTAGTTGCCAATATATATTGTCCTTTACTGTAAAACTTGAGTCACCATGTGCCCAGCCTTGGGGACCATTTAACTTGCTTACCAAATGGGACTAAATATATCAACCTTTGGAAATGACCATATTTGTGAGGGGCATGGGGATGGTTTAACCATAAATCATATCTTTCATAATAGCTTGTTTAAAAAAAAATCAAAGAAAAAAAATCTGCCACAGGGTTTGCACCCACCTCCTTATGTATCTGGCCATCTCACTTCTCAATGTTATTTATACTTATCCGAACTCACCTCATGAACAATAATGTCATTTCTTTTCTTGTTTCTTTAAAAAAAAGTTTTTATTAAATATTAAGTAAGGTGTCTGCTTCTGTTTAGGATGCAGAAAGCTGCAAGCACATGTTGATCCTACTCTAACCACAAGGAAAATCCAGATAATCTACAAAATCATAACTTTTTTCAAGCCCTCTGTAGAGCTGAGGTGGTAAGGCAGCTAGGAGAACTGAATTCCACAAGGGGAATTAAATGTAATTAAATACAAGTTTTTGCTAATAACTCAGAGAGGCCAAAAGGTCAGAGGATTCACAGTCACACAAAAGTCTCTATTAATAGCCTCAAGGTTAAGGACCTTGAGATGGGGAGATTTTCTTGGGTTATCCAGGTGGACCCAATTTAATCATATAAATCTGCAAAGAATCAGAGGTATGACAGCGTGGGAAAGACTCTGCCCACTGTTACTGACCTTGAAGATGACGGGAGGAGGGAGTCCACAATCCAAGGAATGTGGGTGGCCCCACTTTAAATATAAAGACATATATAGGCTAAAGTAAATGGCTGAACAAGGAGCTAATAATAGAGTAATATATGGGAAAAATGTACCTATTGCAAACTATGGACTCTAGTTAACAGTAATATCTTAATATTCTTTCATCAACAGTAGCAAATGTACCATATTGAAACTAGGGGCCAATATAAGGGGGGTGGGTTTTATTTTTAATCTTTAGTTCTTCTTTTGGAGTAATGAAAATGTTCAGAAATTGATCATGATGATGAATGCACAGCCTTGTGATAATACTATGAGCCACCGATTGTTTACTTTGGAGAGATTGTATGGTGTGTGAATATAGCTCAATAAAATTGCATTTAAAAAAGCAAATGGCTGAGAACAGTAAATTAAAGAAAGCAGGAGTAGCTGTATTAATATCAAACAAAGTCAACTTCTGAACAAAGACTTTTAACAAGGCTAGGGAGGGTCTTTCTATAGTGGTAAAGGGGTCAACTCCTTAAGATATAATAATTCTAAATGTGTATGCATCTAAAAACTTAAATATATATAAAGCAGAAAATAAAACTGAAGGGTGAAAAAGATCTATTCACAAAGACTTATGTAGTCATAGAAACAATGTGTTTCTTTGAGAGAAAGATTAAGATGAAGGAAGGAAGAGTAAGAAGGACTAACAAATGTCTAATCAGAATTCCCAAAGAAGAAACAGAGAACTAGAGTCAGAGGCAATATTTAAAGGAATAAAAACTAAGAATTGCCAAGAACTTATAAAGTTAAAAATCCTCAGATTCAAGAAATTGAAAAGAATCCCAAGAATAAAAGACACATCATAGTAACATTGCAAACACCATAGGCCAGGGATCAACAAAATTTTTCTGAAAAAGGCTAGTAAAAGTTTTAGACTTTTCAAACTATACCTTCACTGTTACCACTACTCAGATTTGGTGTAGTAGAACAAAAGCTTTTTTTGTTGTTTCTACCTCATTCTACATAATTTCTTCAGATCTATTTTCCATTCTATCAATTCTGTTTTCATCTGTGTCTTATTTCCTATTAAATCCAACATTGAGTTTTAATTTCTATTATATTTTTCATTTTCAAACTCTCATCATTTAAAAATATTTTAAAAATGTGTTATATATATTCTTTTATATTCTGTATCTAACAATTCCAACGACATAAGTCTTTGTGTATCTGATTCTGTTTATTGTTTTTTGCCTCTATCTCATGGAAATTTGCTTTCTTGATATTAAATGGTATTTTTATTTGTGACCTCATATTTGTTGGAATTTTATCTGTGAGATTTTTTTCAGGTCTCTGTTGAAAATAGTTTTCTCCAGAGAGGGTTTGCATCTGACAGTTGCCTGAGGGTACTATTAACTCAGGACCTGGTTTTTAAAAAGCCTTAATTTGAGGTTTTTCAAACAGAACAGGTAGTATGAATTTGAATTTATGCTGCAAACACATGTGAATTCCTGGGGCAATTCTTCCCCCTCCATCCAGTGCCAATGCATAAGCCAGCAATTTTCCTCATATGTTTCAATGTACCACTGAAGGTGAGAAAGTGTTTATTTCTTATTTACCCTTGCAGTGAGAGTTTGGGATTTCAGAATAATAGGGGTATCTCCTATTACATTTCCTTCCTTGGGCAGACCATGTTTGTCTCCTCTGTCTTGGGTCCCTTTAGGTAATAAATACTGAGTCTCAAATTCACTGGTTTACAAATGCTTTTAAGATGAAAGCTGGCTTCAGCATCTCACATATTTTTAGTTCTCACTTTCTTTAGTTGCTAGCCCCTGTTGGCCTCCTTACTTTCTTTCCAGATGTTTGTCCATTTAAAAAGATGTTTTAAAAATATTTTATCCAGCACTGAAGTTATTTTAGAATGTGACAGTACTTCAGAAAAATCTTGTAGAGTTGAAGTCAAGATAGCTAGCTAGCCATAAGTTGAAAAAAATTTTCTGTCAACATATATGTGGATTTAGAGTGTTTTCCAAAATGTGGTTCTCTACTATTTGCATCAGAATTGCTATGGCTGCTCCTTTAAAGCATAGGATTCTAAGCCTCAGTCATATCTATAGAAGCGTAGTTTTCTGGGAGATGGAACCCAAGAGTCTTCACTTTTAACAAGTTGCCCTGATGATTTTGATGCCTGCTTATGTATGAGAATCATTGGCCTAAGACTTTATTAAAGAGAGAATAATTCTTATTTAATTTCATTGAAATATTGTGAAGATTAATTAAAGTTTATAAAATTTAAAGAATGCTAACAAGTGTTATTGAAAGGGAGAAACCAGCAAAAAGTCATTAAACTATACTAGAAGGCTATTAAAGCCCTTAATTGACCTTGATTGAGGGAATTAGTCAATAAACTACAAGGTAGCAGGAACTCAGCTTTAATGTATGCAGCAATGCATTCCCTAGTGAAGTGCTGAACTTAAAGCAACCCATCATTACTTTTTCTAGTCACGTTGCAAAAAGCTTGCAATCTTTGAGGAGAAAAAGAGCACCAAAATGTTCTTGGGTGATTATGGATGGAAAAATATTGACCAAAGTGAGACAAGATTCTTGGATGCTTTTCCTTTATTAACGTCTGTCTAGATTTTGTATTCTCTCAATTTTTCATATATGATTTTCAAAATACATCTCATACCAGTAGTTCTAAACTTAGGATCCAAGATCACTAAATGTGATGTGTAGCCTGATGATTTCTTTCTGGGATTCCCCACCTCAGCAGTTGAATAATCCTGCCATGACATTTTCAAGAGTGCTGGGAGGCTATTGTCATTTTCTTTTGTCCACTCCCCTCCAGGTGAGCAGGACCGAAGTTTTTTTAGAAAGGTCATGAGAAAAACATGCTCTAACTTCTATGGGAAGCTCAAGGACTCCACCTCCTTCCCACCCCTTTCTCCTAATTAGAAGTGCTGTATGGATCAAGGACCAGCAACTGGATAAATTGCTGGGGACGGGAAGGTTTCTCATGGTAAGACAAGGAGTTTTTGCTCCTTTAATGGAGGACACTCTTTTGGGCATTGATCTTTCAGGAGCTCTACTCTTTTGGTGTTCTTGGACAACTTTTCTGCTTTAAACCACTTCTCTCTTTTCCCTCTCATAGATCCTGGGTGATAAGGTGGGTCCAGAATGTCCTCCTGCTGGGGAAGTAGTATCTCTTCTCATTCTCTTTATTTTCCTGTTGATCTTTTGCTAGTTCTATGTACTATTGAAGGTAGGGTATCAGATTCTCTAATCATTATTGCTGAGTTGTTTATTCTCCTTTCAATCTTCTCAGTTTCTCTTTTGTATTTTGGGGCTTTGTTTTTAGGTCCATATATGTTTGTAATTGTTATATCTTCTGATGGATTAACCCTCATCATTATAAAGTGTCCTTCTTTGCCTCTACTAACAATTTTTGTCTTAGTCTATTTTGTCTGATATTAGCATAACCACTTCAATTCATTTAAAATCTTTGTGTAGTAAGTCCAATTTTTTGGTCTTCTTCAGAGATAGTTTCTATTGACTGCTTATTTTCCCCATGTGTGAGTCATACTTTCCTGTTTCTTTGTATGTCTTGTAAATTTTGTTGAAAACTGGACACTTTAAATAATATAATTTGGCAACTCTGGAAATCAGATCTTCTCCCCCAACCCCCATTCTCCTTGGGTTGTTGTTGTTGTTCCTGGTTTGTTGTTGTTGTTACTACTTAGTGATTTTTTTGGAATAAATTCTGTAAAGTCTGTGTTGTTTATTATGTGTAGCCTTCAAAGTTTCTACTTCATTAACCTAGTGGTCAGCTAATGATTAGAAAGAGATTTTTTTTAATGCTTTTAACCAATAAATCTCCCAGCCTTTGTCAAGGGACTCGCTGTGTGTGTGTGTGTGTGTGTGTTGAGATATACCTTCAGTGCTCTGACAGGCAATTTATAATTCTTCCATTGTCTTCACTTCTTTTTTTTTATATTTTATTGTAAACAACAAACAAACATACAAACATTCTTGACATACAAACATTCTGTACATGGTGTACAGCCAATGGCTTACAATATCATCTCATAGCTGTGTATTCATCATCATGATCATTTTTTTTGACATTTGCATCTCTCCAGCAAAATAAATAAAAAAGAAAAAAGAATAACTCATACATGCCATACCCCTTACTCCTCACTCTTACTGACCACTAGTATTTCAATCTACTCAATTTATTTTAACGTTTGTTTTCCCATTATTTGTTTATTTTTATTCATGTTTTTTACTCATCTGTCCATCCTATAGATAAAAAGAGCATCAGACACATGTTTTCACAATCACGCAGTCACATTGCAAAAAACTATATCATTAAACAATCATCTTCAAGAAACATGGCTGTTCTAGTTTGCTAGCTGCTAGAATGCAATATACCAGAAATGGAATGGCTTTTAACAAGGGAAATTTAATAAGTTGCTAGTTCACAGTTCTAAGGCAGAGAAAATGTCCCAATTAAAACGAGTCTATAGAAATGTCCAATTTAAGGCATCCAGGGAGAGAAACCTTGGTTCAAGAAGGCCGATGACGTTCAACATTTCTCTCTCAGCTGGAAGGGCACATGGCCAACATGGCGGCGTCTGCTGGCTTTCACGTGGCTCTACCAAAAAGGGGCTCTCCCCAAAATGTTTCCTCTTTTAAAGGATTCCAGCAAGCAACTCCACCTTCAGTGGGTGGAGACACACCTCCATGGAAATCATCTAATCAAAAGTTACCACCCACAATTGGGCAGGTCACATCTTCATGGAAATAATCAAAATGCTCCCACCCAGTAATATTGAATGAGGATCAAAGGGCATGGCTTTTCTGGGGTCCACCACAGATTCAGACCAGCACAATGGTTAATGGAATACAGCTCTACAGTTTCAGGTACTTTCCTCTAGCCTCTCTAATACACCGTAACCTAAAACAGGGATATCTATATAATGTGTAAGAATAACCTCCAGGATAACCTCTCAACTCTGTTTGAAATCTCTTAGCCTCTGACATTTTAGTTTTTCTCATTTCTCTCTTCCTCTTTTGGGTTGAGAAGGCTTTCTAAATCCCTTGATGCCAAGTCCCAGCTCATTCCAGGATTTCTGTCCCTTGTTGCTAGGGAGGTTTACACCCCTGGGAATCATGCCCCATGTAGAGGGGGGAGGGCTGTGAGTTCACTTGCCGTGTTGACTGAGAGAGAGAGAGAAAGAGAGAGGCCACATCTGAACAACAAAAGAGGTTCTCTGGGAGTGACTCTTAGGCATCATTTTAAGTAGGTTTAGCCTACCCTTTGCAGATATAAGTTTCATAGGGGCAAACCCAAAGATTGAGGGCTCAGCCTATTGATTTGGTTGTCCCAACTGCTTGTGAGAATATCAAGAATCCTCCAAATAGGGAAGTTGAATTTTCCCCCCTTTCCTCCCATTCCCCCAAGGGGACTTTGCAAATACTTCTTTATTCACTGTTCAAATCACTCTGGGGTTTATTGGGGCATCACACTAACCTGGACTAACCAACAAAATCTCATGTCCTATTCAAGGTTCCATGTACTTATGGTGTTCAATTAAACCGACCATACAAATTAAATTAGCAAATGCACTAGTCAAAATATAAATTTTGCACCAAATAACCATTTCTCCCTTTAGTCTTCACACAGAAGTTGAAGTTTTAAAATATGAATGACCATCTATTTTCAACACCCTGCAATATTGACATTCCTTTGTTCTTCTTCATGCAAAACATTTTTTAATTTGTACATTTGGTCAATATCATTGTATACTTTAGGCATTCCTAAATTATACCATCTCTATAGTCTTCACTTCTTGTTTGTGATGTCTCAAAGTCAGCCAGAGAGAAAAAAATTATTGCCCCTAAGGTATTTTCTGAGCATACAGTAGCCCTGCACATGTGCATGGCTTTTTAGATTCCCAGGAATATGACAAAGCTTTTCAATATCTTCCTCACTTTTTCTTTTTAAGTTTGTTAGCCTCTTAGCTCCAATTGGCAATGCTATATCAGGCAGCTGTGATGTTAAACAATTGCTACGGATTCTTTTGATAAAGGCCTTGGGAATAGGGCTTTTAACACAGAGTAAACTGAATTAGGTAGAATAAAGACAGGTCCTTAGAATACAGCCTTCAGACAGGTCAGTTAGTGACAATTCTCTGGAGATGGGCCTTTGGGCAGCTCCCAACTCATCTGCCCCCTCCCAGTGGCTGCTAGGTGGCTGATTTTCATAGCTACTATATCTGTAAGGCTATTGGTTTTCAGACTATTTCAGAGCTTGGGAGAGGGGAATGAGATTCACAGAAGCTAAAATGCCACAAGGCTCACTGTTCTTACTGAGATTCCACCATTTTTCACAGATTGTTGTGAGAGTTTAATTTCCAGGGTTCTGAAACATTGATTTTGATCATTTTCAGCAGTGTTCTAGTTGCTTTTATGGAGAAACAGAATTTTGGAAGAACTTATTCCGTATTCCAGAAGTGCTTCCTTTGCTTCTCTTTGTCTTTAGAAGACCATGTGAAAATAAGGGCCCTTCCCTGGAGAAAGGAAACATGGAAGCAGTCATTTGGGTTTTAACCTAGAGATGTTAAAGGAGTTTTCACAGCCCAGTTCTTTAAGATAGGAAACAAGAAAAGGATTTGGGGCTAAAAGGTACACAGATCTGAACTGTCCTCTAAAGAAACCCTTGGGAATCTTTGGAGATTGTAGGTGGAATTTTGAGGTTTGGGACCTGGCCTAATAATCACAAGTAGCAGGTTGATCACCCTTGACCTACATCAAGGATTTATTCATTTTTGGAATATTCTTTCTTTAAAATTTCTTTCTCATGTTATTGTGGACCCTGTCTTATTTTCCCAATGATGATCTGTCTATTCATCCTTCCTTCATTCATCCTTTCTTGTTAACTATGCTGTCCCTTCCTGTGTCTTAGCTCCTTACTTAAATTCTAATAGTACTTTCTGATTCCAAATATCACCATATGGGGCTCAGTGTTACAGTTAAGAAAAAAATCCAAGTACAGTAGATGTACAGAGAAAACCCAAGCAGGTAAACCCCCACAATTGGAGGACAAGGACAGATAATGTCACCTTTCTAAGTCAGTCTATAAATTATTATAGATAAACAGTAACCTTAGAAACTGCACCATTTTAATTTGTAAATGCCAGTTATAGGGTGGTAGTTTGCGTGGAGCCTAGGAAAAGAAGAGTTTAGAAGCAAAGGCTTTGTCAGGGGAGATAACATTGGGGAAATCCGAGATCACAATTATAGGCATAAAGAAAAAAGGACTATGAAAATATCAGTGATCTCTTTTGGAAAGAGCATAAATAAAAATGACAGGCAGTGACCTTGTTTGTCAATAACCAGGTCAATGTAAAAGGGATGTTGACGTGGGTAATGACAAGCCTCTAGCATCTATCACCAGAATCTGAGCAGTACATATGCCTACCTAGGAGCTCCTCCAAGGCTCCTCATTTTACTTTCCTTCAGGTTTTCTCATTAAAAAACACACCACCCTGCCAAATGTAAGCCACACTTATTTATATTAGCGAGGATCTTAGGTGCCTCTGGGTTTCTTGCTGGTTTCTCTCAAGACTGCTCCTTGCATTAGCTAGGCTGTGATATGCTTCCAAGCAAAAGGAGCATCTCTACAGAAACAGATGTTAACATCCCCGGGCATAGCGTGCCCTCTCCCTGTGAATTTCTCTCCAAATTTGCATTTGTGCTGTCAGCTGGGAAATTGCACAGAATGTCAATTTATGCCACCAGCGAAAGAAGATATGATGGAAGTGAGGGATGGGGAACGGAGTCCAATCATTAATTAATGGTTCCAGAAGGGAAAATGAGCTCTCTCAGCTCACGTAAGCTGTTTGAACTCAAGTAGGGTTAATTGTTTTCTGTGCCATCCCCACAATAGCTTTCATCTCAAGAGATGGCAGTGAATGAGTCTTAATTAGCTAACCTGACCTAATCGCACAGACAGTTTTGTATAGGACATCACCCAGTTTGTTCTCAGTGCTTCTGGGGTGAATTAACACACATGCACACAAGCACTCACATGTTCGCAGACACATACACATGGAAAAGTTGTGAGTCAGGAAAGTGGAGTCTTCCTTTCATGGAAGGGTATGGGAGAAATGTTCCTGGCTGTCCCTTTCAAACATGTGGACCAAGCATTGCTGAAGGCAGGCCTCCATGTGGCTGTATGTGTGTGGGGGCGGGTAATCTTATGTTCCTTGTCTGGGAGACAGGCTCTGAGATGGAGATTGGGTTCAGGCGATTCACTGGGGAGCTGTAAAGGTGTAAGGAGTGAGCACATATAACGGAGTGAGGGAAACAAGGGGAAGTTGAACTGAGATGCAGTTGCAACGAAGTCCTCAATCAATCCTAGGGGGAGCATTGGAACTGGGGCAGCCCTCTGAGTTGTCCTACAATGAAGCAAGGGGGCTGGACCTATGTGTTTTGCATGAGCCTGTCATTGGATGGGACTGTCTGGGGGAATAACCTGGAATTGGGCACTTTTTACAACAAGGGCAATTCTCAAAGAGGGACTCCTGTGGGGGCCTTAGTTCCAGCCTCCTGAGAGCTGAGCAATGAGTGCCTGGGGCCTGAAGGAGGGATCAAGGCTGCGTGCCATAGTGTCCTTGTCCCTCTTAAATGAACATCATGGAAGTGAATGCAGTCAATTACCTTGTCACTTTACCAACTGCTAGCGTTTGGTCCGGAACAGAGTTTAGAAATGTTTTCTAGCAACATAATGAAGTAAATATAGAGCTTCTAATGGTTCTTCTTTTATAGAGGTGAAAATGAAGGAACAACACTCAGTTTTCCCAGAAGCAGGATTCAGAAGCCAAAGAGCTCAACAACTTCTGAAGTCTCCATCCTAAGTATGGGGCTAAAATGCTGACTAAATTGTGCCCAAGAGGTACAATGGAAAAAAAACCTGAAAAGAAATTGTACCCATTTTACATATGAGTAAACTGAGACACTGGAGTGCCACAGAACTAATTTGTGAGAGAGCTAGAATTCCAACCTAGGTCATCTTAAACCTAAGAACAGTCAGTGTTATTCAATTTCACAATGCTGCTTTCCAAATAAATTATTATTTTTTTATGAGAGGAGTTGTGGGTTCACAGAACAATCATGTATAATATGCAGGATTCCTACAATCACCCCACAATCCTACCATCACCATACAAATGCCTTGCATTGGTGTGAAACATTTGTTACAACTGATGATAGCACATTTTTATATTTGTATTATTGATTAAAGACCATGGTTTAACTTAGGGTTCCTGTTTATGTAGTGTGGCTCCATGGATTTTCAATTTTCTAAATTCTGTTACTACATATACAATCTAACATTTCCCCTTTTAATCATATTAAGATGTATATTTCAGTGCTGTTAATTGTGCTCACAATGTTGTGTTACCATCACCACCATCCATTACCAAAACATTTCTATCATTCCAAATAGAGCTTGTACATTTTAAACCTTAACTTCCCATTCCCTTTTCCTACCCTGTCCCCTGGCAACCTATATTCTAGATTCTAACTCTATGAGTTAGCTTATTCTAACTGTTTCAAGTCAGTGAGATCACACAATGTTTGTCCTTTTGTGTCCAGCTTATTTCCTTCAACATGATGCTTCAAGGTTCTTCCATGTTGTAGCATGCTATAGGACTTCCTTCTTTTTTATGGCTGAATAATATTCCATTATATTTATATACCACATTTTATTTATCTGTTCATCAGTTGACGGACACTTGGGTTGCTTCCATATTTTGGCAATTGTCAATAATGCAGCTATGAACATTAGTGTGCAAATATCTGTTGGAGTCCCTGCTTTCACCTCTTCTGCATTTATACCTACTAGTGGGATTGCCAAGGCATATAGTAGTTCTATACTCAGCTTTCTGAGGAACCACTAAACTGCTTCTGCAGCAGCTGCACCATTTTACATTCACAGCAGCAATGAATGAGTGATCCTGTTTCTCCACATCTTCTTCAACCCTTGTTATTTTCCATTAAAAAAAAATAGTAGCCATTTTAATTGGTGTGGAATGGTATCTTACTGTAGTTTTGATTTGCATTTCCTTGATGGCTGATGATGTTGATCCAAATAAGTTATTTTTTAAAGGGTAAGGTTGGAGATGTTAGTTTTCTGTGATGTGGTTTACTTCAAACTGCAAATAGAGAATGACTACCTGAGGGATTTCTAGGCTTACATGTGGCCTAGAAAACCAGAAAGTTCAATGAGAAAGAAACAGTTGAAGTTCATTCCCAATTTCCTGTTCTGCCGTGATCAGAATGAGGGATTTTGTTGTTTTCCAGCAGGTTCTGTGTAACACAGATGCCTGCAGGCTTGTGGAGCAAGGAAAATGTCCCTCAGGGAACACCCAAGGTTT
>PVIY010059212.1:0-12137 GCA_004026745.1 Myrmecophaga tridactyla | reverse complement strand
ACTACCCAAAAGTGAAGCACTACAACCCCTTTCTGGGATGGCTCTGAAGGACAGTGGTGAAGGGAAATCCTCCCAGTGGGCTGAACTTTGAGCAATACACCTGGTTGCTCATTTTGCTTGGAAGGAGAACTGGTCAGAGATGCATTTGTATACAGACTCATGGGCTGTTGCTACTGGTTTGACTGAATGGTCAGAAACTTGGAAAGAGCATGATTGGAAAACTGATGACAAAGAAGTCTGGATAAACCTTTATGAGTGGGTTAAAAACATGAAGATATTTGTGTCCCATGTGAATGCACACCAGTGGGTGACTTCAGCATAAGAAGGTTTATTAATCAAGTTTATAAGATGACCTATTCTGTGGATACCAGTCAGCCTCTTTTCCTCAGCACCTCCTGTCATTGCCCAATGGGCTCATGAACTAAGTGGTCATGGTGGTAGGGATGGAGGTTATGCATGGGCTCAGCAACATGGACTTCCACTCAACAAGGCTGGCCTGGCTACAGCCACTTCTAAGTGCCCAATCTGCCAGCAGCAGAGACCCACACTCAGCTGCTGATATGGCACCATTCCCCAAGGTGATCAGCCAGCTGCATGGTGGCAGGGTTGATTATATTGAACCACTCCTATCAAGAAGGGACAGCAATTTGTTCTAACTGGAATAGACACATATTCTGGATATGGGTTTGCTTTCCTTTCATGCAATACTTCTGTCAAAACTACCATCTGTGGACTTATACTATGCC
Source organism: Myrmecophaga tridactyla (assembly GCA_004026745.1). Lineage (NCBI taxonomy): Eukaryota > Metazoa > Chordata > Mammalia > Pilosa > Myrmecophagidae > Myrmecophaga > Myrmecophaga tridactyla. The sequence continues at coordinate 11,391 of PVIY010059212.1, read as the reverse complement.
TTGTCCATCATCATGGTATTCCACACAGCATTGACTCTGATCAAGGAATCCACTTCACAGCAAATGAAGTTCAAGAATGGGCACATGATCATGGAATTTTCTGGTTGTACCATGTTCCCCATGATCCCAAGGCAGCTGGATTGATAGAATGGTGGAATGGCCTTTTGAAAATTCAATTCCAGTGCCAACTAGGTGGCAATACCTTTCAGGGCTGGGGTGAGGTTCTCCAGGAGGCTGTGTTTGCTCTGAATCAGCATCCATTGTAAGATACTCTTTCTCCCATAGCCAGGATCCATGGGACCAGGAACCAAAGGGTGGGAATGGGAGTGGCATCACTCACTATTACCCCTAGTGATCCACTAGGAAAATTTTTGCTTCCTGTCCCTGTGACCTTGAGCTCTGCTAATCTATAGGTTTTAGTTCCAGAAGGGGGAGTGCTTCCACCAAGAGAAACAACAATGATTCCATTGAATTGGAATCTAAGACTGCCAACTGGTCACCTTGGGCTACTCTTGCCCCTGGATCAACAAGCCAAGAAGGGGATTACTTTACTGGGTGGGGTGATTGACCCTGACTATCAGGAAGAAATAGGACTTCAACTACATAATGGAGGTGGAGAAGAGTTTTCTTGGAATATAGGAGATCCCATAGTGTGTCTCTTAGTACTACCATGCCCTGTGATTAAAATCAATGGAAAACTGCAACAAAGCAGTCTCGGCGGGACTACCAATGGCTTGGGAATTTCAGGAATGAAGGTTTGGGTCACCCCACCAGTCAAAGAACCATGGCCAGCTGAAGTGCTTGCTGAGGGTAAATGGTTCATGGAAGAAAGTAGTGGTAAATATGAACTATGACCATGTGATCAGTTACAGAAATGAGGACTGTAATGCTGCTTTGTTCATGTTATAGTATTTAAGTTGTAAGATATCAAGTTAAAAAAAAAGGATATCAAGCTTAAGAGCGACTATTACCCAAGGACTTGAATCCTATTCTGGAGAGATTTAATGCATTTCTGGTTGTATGGTTGACTACTATTAGACAAGAAGAAAATGCATCTATTATTGTTTTCTATTTAGAGTTTAATATAGTTTAAAGTGATGTGTATAGCTGCCAAGTAGACAAGGGGTGGACTGTCATGGTCAGGTTCATGTGTCAACTTGGCCAGGTGGTGATACCTCTTGTCTGGTAGGACAAGTGCTGGCCTGTCTTTTGCTATGAGAATATTTCATGGACTTAAGTCATTATCATGCTGGCTGCATCCACAGGTGATTTGCAATCAGCTAAGGCGAATGTCTTCTGTAATAAGTGATGCTTAATCTAATCACCTGAAGGTTTTTAAGGAGGATTCAGAAGAGACAGTCACTCTTTGTGCTTCCAGCACTCTTCCTGCTTCCAACACTCTTCCTGCTTCCAGCCTCTCCTGTGAGTTCATTAAGAACCTTCGTCAGAGCTGCTAGCTTGTGGTCTACCCTAAAGATCTTGGACCCTTACATCTTCATGGTTGTCCAGCCAGCCTCTGTTGAGAGTTCATTGAAGACCTTTGTTGGAGCTGCCAGCTTTCAGCTTTGGACCTTGGACTCTGCATCCCCACAGTTACATGAGACACTTTTATAAATTTTATGTTTGTGGATATCTCCTGCTGATTCTGTTTCTCTAGAGAACCCTAACTAATACAACTTCATCTTACAGTACTTGAAGCACCGGAGCAACAGATGTACTTAAGAATTGAATTCAATTCTCTGCCCACGGTGTATGAGTTCCCAGTTACTTACTCTGCCCCCATCATGCAATTCTTTAAGTTTTCATTGCCAATCCCGATACAGTTGGGCTAATTCTCAGATATGCCTTCTTATAGATTCCTAGCCACCTATGGACATCAAATTATTTGAGTCCCTTAATCAAAAGAGCTTGGGAGCTATAAATTTGAGATCCAAGGCACCAACTGAGGTTAGACACGTTTCCTTCCTTCATTTGTATTAGGTGGTAGATAACTCCTAAGTTCAATGTCATTTTGGTTGTATAATTGTTAATGTATCTTCCTACCATTGCCTCTCTTTTGCTTTCTTCATAACGGTAACTACATACTCATTTTATGATTTGTGTGTTTTCTTGATTTTCTTGGTCTCTCTATTTCACTAGTTTCTGAGTTTCATGAACTCAGGGGCCCTGTCTATCATTTTCATTGTTGTTTTGCCAGCACTTACGATGCACCTGGCATAGAGTAGAGCTGAATAAATATTTGTTGAGCGAGTGAATCCTCAAATTCTGTTAACTTCTTCTCCTCTCTATTCCCCATTGTTGTGGACTAAATACCCTTTCTGGCAGCTAAAACTCCCCTAACTAATTTTTTTTATTGTGGCCATGCTTTCACATGAACTGACTTGTGTAAAATCCTAGGATCTTTGTGTACACTGAAGGGTTTTAGGAAATAATTAACTACAGCAGTCAACTAAACTGATCCTCACTTGTATTTGTTAGGGATTTTTGAATGCCCTGCTTATTTTTACAAAAATGAAGAATGCGGAAAGGCTATGGGGTCCTGTGTAGGAACTACATATGGAATCACAGGACTAGAACTAGAATAGAGTGCATACTCATAAGGTTTTTATTATTAATAAAAAATTATTGAATGATACTTCTGCCTTTTGGTAATTTAACCCAGTGAACTTAATGAAGCAAAAAACATGAGTGGATAAAGCCACAGAAGCTTTAAGAAGGGACAATTTTGGGCAAGGGAGGCCTGGTGACACCCCTTAAATCATTATGTGTTAACAACCATTGCCTCTGTCTACATGTAGGATCGATGCAGTCGGTAGCTCTTAGTAAGTCAATGTTCTAAATCATCCAGTTTACAAAAAGTGACCTGCATACAGATGGTGCTAAATAAGCTTATCGAATGCATGAACAAGTACTGTATCACAGAATTTCAAACTTCTTATTCTTAGAAATAGACACAGATCTCCAGAAAGTAGTTCATGAGAGGCTTGTCGCACATCCATTATATACCGGAGTCTTGCTTCTCTAGACCAGCATGAGATTTATGCAGGCCCGTCCTGCCCTGGTGCCCAGGTGTGTGGACTGTATCGCTAAACTTACTCTTTCTTTAAATAGAGTACAGTTCATGTTGCACCTCTGTAGCTATAAGTTCTTAAATTTCTCTTGCTAAAAAGACTTAGCCAGTATGAGTAGTAAATGAAGGGAGGAAGAAATGAAAAGGAAGGACAGCTTTGTATTACATGCCTTCCCTTTTCTTCTTTTTGTGCCTCTTGAAGGAATTATGAAAGGATTATTGCACTTGAAATTTGTCATTTTGACATTTCAGCCACCTGGAAATTCTGTTGAACTCTATTAGGTCGATGTAATTACTGAAATGGTTTGGGACCAAGCAATTCTCCTTTATTATGATTTCCGCTAAGAAGGATAAGGTCTATGTTTTTTTCTGGGGATTCTTATTGTGACAGCAGGGGTTATTTAAATTATTTAAAAGTTTATGGTTAAAAAAAGTACAAGATAGAGCCTCAAAGACAGGTGTCTAAGACCTTCACATTGTTCTGGGGAAGGAGGGACAGAATTGATCTGGTACTGATTCTGATCAGAAAATTGATCTGGTTTGCCAATGGCCACTGATTGAATAAAACCTCTCTGACTTCCAGGTTCTTAGTAAGAAATTCTGGGTAGTAGTTTCTGTATAGTATAGGGAAAGGCAAAGAAATGTCCTGATGAAACACCAAATTTAAAGGCCAGTGCAAAAACAGGATCAGACCATGTGATTTTCCCATTTTCTACCATTTAAGAGAAAATAGATTTTTTTTTTTAAATGTTAACCCAGAAGCTAGCACTTGTTTCAGTGTTCTTCCAGGGAAGGGTTCTGGGCATCTGTGGGTCTCTCAAATTATGCAAAAACAGGTTATTGTAGGTTGAATTATGTACCCCAGTTTAGACATCATCTCTGTCTTAATCCATATCCTTTTGGGTGTGAAGTCATTGTAAATAGGACCTTTTAAGATATTATTTTTAGTTAAGTTGTGGCCAATTGAAGCAGGATGGGCTTAAATCCAGATTAATGGAGACTTTTTAAAGAGAAAGCCCTGGGGAGGAGCCAGAAGCCAGAAATGGCACCTGGAAGAGAACAGAAAGGACATTGCCATGTGACATGAGGCAGAAATACAAGCCAGGGTATCCCAAGGATCACTGGCAGCCAGCACCAGATTGTTACAGACTTCGTAGAGAAAGCATCACCTTGTTGACACCTCAATTTTGGACTTCTCTTAGTCTCCAATGCTGAGACAACAAATTCCCATTGTTTAACCCTGGCCATTGTGTGGTATTTATGATAAGAGCTCAGGAAAATTATGGCAGTTATTATGCATCAGTGTGGATTGCACTAGATTCTGAAATATTTTATATCCCTTAAAATTAAGATGTATAAGCTTAAAGGAAGATGCTAAATTTTCAAGGACAGCAACCACTGCCTTATGCAGTCCTAGATTTATTCCTTCAGCAAGCATTTAATGAACACCTATTATTCCCTTGATGCTGGGGATATAACATTCAGAAAGCCACATGTGACCTTTGCACTTGTGAAGGGAATAAATTTAAGCTGCGTCACACACACACACATACCCATTAAAAGCCAGACAGCTATCAGGCAAGCTTGCCATATTGGTTAACCATATGTGTTCCAAATTCTTTCTCTTTATTCTGTCTTGGATTCTATTTCCCAATCTTATTCTGATTTCCTTGAATCTTGAACTATTAGTTCCTTGATTTCAGCTCACATCTACTAATTTGGACACCCAGAAGTTTTAACTAGGATTTTATTTTACTGATCCCTAAGACAGCAACTGCTTCTCACTTTTGGAGTTAATGACCCAACCCAATGACTCTTGAATTAAAGATATACCCCTGTCCTAACCTGTGCACCCAGTTTTTATACTGTATATATAGCTCTAGTCAGTGCAATTGGGAAATGGACATGCATCTGGCTTGGAATTCACTTCTCTTGTCATCTGCATTTCTTTTCTCCACACGCCTCAAGATTCTTTATGTTCACAAAGGATTTCATGATTCACCTGGCCTCATTGCTCTACCCCTGTCTTACTCAATTTTGTTTCATCATGGCCTTTCTAAGGAGACTTTTTAGACATATTTCCCCTTTTTCCATGCAATTAATTACTAAGGAAATGTATTTTGCCAGTTAGAGTTGAATTTGGTGAATCACAAACTCATAGTACCTAAGATTTTTTTTTGGTTGTTGTTCCTCAAGTACCAATTTTTGTCCCTTTGGGGAAATATTGTTTTGTTGACAGTGTGACTCAGAAGCCCCTGGGAGACTTGTTAACTCAGGTTTTCAAGGACCTCATTTCCCAGTCGATAGAAAATTTAAGTTTATATTTTAAAAAGTCCAAGTCTGTATTTGGAATTACTGTTAAAAAGATAAAGAATTTAGTCAATTCTTAAAAGCTTGTTGTTTTGTGAATAGTTTCTAATTTATTTCTCATATACTATGTTATCTAAATACTAGGTTTCCTTCTTGATAACTCTTTAAGTGTAGGTTGAGACTTGTTTTATTTTCAGATAACTATTACTATAGTAAAATAATAGTTAACAGACTGAATCATCTACACTAATACATTGCACACCTAATTTCAATGCATTTGGACCCAAAATGTAAATGAATAGTTTTCTACTAATCCTCATATGAGTTTTATCTATTTAATCTGTTCTTATTGTAAACATGTTTGTTATCCCTAAAACACCCAAACAAAATGACTGATGTATATTATAAGTCAAATATTATCAGCATTATCTTAGGATTTACTTAAATAAGATTTAATCATTTTTCAATTTAGTTTTCTAAAGTTTGACTTAAAATAAATAAAATGGTATATTAAAAGTAAATTGGGTAAACTGGATAAATTTTAAATGTTGATTAAGGAAATATAGATCATAAATTTAAATAAAGCATTCTTGCCAGAGTAAGAGGGAAACTACAGAAAAAGGACAGTTAATGAGCATTGAACATATTTGACTGTAGAACCAGATGAAGACAAATGTGGGGATTAGAATGACAGATAAGAATCAAAATGTAATTTGACCTGATAATAACGTGCTATCTGACAACAAAAGTTGGGAGGGAGCGAATAAGAAATGGCCTGGAGCTATTTCAAACATAAAACCCAATAAAATTGGAAACTATTCTGTAGAGAAATAGAAGACTGACTTGTTCTTGTGTTTGTTCACTTTTGGAGGCAGGATGGGGTTGACCTATCAATTATCAAGAGAAGTGTAGATTTATTCATTTGTCCTTGTGGATTGGTTTGTTTTTGCAGTACGTATTTGACCTGATAATTTTCTAACCATTTCATTAAAGAGATTTGTTTTGTTTTCCACTGGCAAACATTTAAAATATTCTCTCTCTCTCTTTTCTCAAGACAGTTATTTTGTTTTAAGGTGCTGGTATGGTTTGTATGGAATCATTTAGACTGAGGAAGAGAAGGAATACTGGGGGGCACATATTGGATACTTGATGTAAAATTCATAAAATATGAATATTATTTAAACTTATGCATGAAATATTCTGAATAATATACTTGAAACAGTAGATGATTCTGCCCTGTTTAATAAATATTTTATGTTCAGTTCTTTTTTTTTCATATGCTGTATGGCAAGGTCACATTTCATTATTTTTCTATGTGAGTACCCATTATTGAAGCACCATTTGTTGAATTTTTGTTTGTTTGGGTTTTGTTTGTTTTTCGGGAAGTGCATGGACCGTGAATCAAACCCGGGTCTCCCACATAGCAGGTGAGAATTCTACCACTGAACTACCCTTGCATCCCCTTGTTTAATTCTTTTTATAAAAATATCTTGATTTTTAAAAACAAATAGTAATATATTAGAAATTTGATAAAGTCAGATTCGTTCAGATTTGAGCTTTTTGATAAAAATCAAAACCAGAAAAGAAAAAAAAAAAGACTTAAAACCTTATAAATCATGTGATAAAAATAAAGGCAATTAGCTTATATTCTGTTTGGGAGTTTCTTATCGCAGATAACAACATTGACATCACTGATCCAAGTAAAGGCAAAGATCTCAACTATATGTACTTTGTATATTAGAAGAAATGTGAGAACTAAAAGCAAATTACATTTAAGAATCAATACTTTACGTATTCATGTACATATATATACATGCAGAGCAAAACAAGTTTCATGTTTTTAAAAAGTGCTATCTGAAGTGGTAAACAGTCTAACTGGGGTGATTATACATTAAGGTTAAGGGAAGGTGCTATACAGTAAAGCCACTACAAAGCATTCTCCAAGGAAATATTACAGATAATGATAGACTAGAAAACTCTGGCATATAGATTTACAACTGATTTTTGATCCGAGACTATTTTTATCATTGTGTACTGGCTTTATACTAACCCCTGGAATCTATGTTGCCTAATATTAATATAGCTACACTAATCTTTTCTGGTTAGAATTTGCCTAATATATTTTTTTCTATCCTTTTACATTCAGCATTTCTATGGCCTTATATTTTAGGGGTAATCATTTGAATTTTTAAATCCAATCTGATAATCTGTCTTTAAATTAGTGACTTTAGTAATTTATATTTATTACATTCATAATTATTGTTTTTACATGATTTGTTGCCATCATCATATGTTGCATGTTTTATTTTCCAGCTTTTGTAGACTTCAGTTTTTTTCTCTCTCTCTCCTCCCTGATTTTTAAATATTTCATCTACTCCCACCACTACCAATCTATACTTATTTTAAAACTACTATTAAATAAATATTTAGCAAATTATAAAGTGGATCAATATCTCTAATCTTCCCTGAATGATGAAAACATTGATTCACTCTGTGTTTTGCCTTACACGTAATTGTTTCCCAGTGTTCTATTTCTATCTTGTTCTATTTTGTTAGATAATGAAATTATTGCTTTATGTAGTTTTTTCTCATCCAGTTATGTACCTATTTGTTTGCTCACCTATTCTTTCATCAAACTTTCTTTCTTCCTAAAGTGCATCCTTTAGTGAGGGTTTATTTTTTGTCAGAGAAAAAAATCTTCATTTTAGAGATAAAAAATTTATCTCTAAAAAATGCTCAAATATAACTCCAGGATGACCATTATTTCTTTCTCAGTACTTTCGTTTCAATATGTCATGGTCTTCAGGTTCCCATTTTTTTTATGTCAAAAAATCTGCTATCAGTCTAGCTTTCCTTTGTAGTTATTCTGACCTTTTTTCTATGGTAGCTTTCAAGAGTTTACTATTGTCTTTGATTTTCTCTGGTTGACACAGCATTTTAAGTTGTAGATCTCATTTATTTGTTGTGTTTGGGATTGATTATGATCTTAAATCTGAATATCCATGCCTTATGTCAATTCTGTAAAATTCTTAGCATTTTTTCTCAAATATTGCCTCTTGCCTATTTCCTCTATTGTTTTCTATTTTCCATGTCCCTTAACCTATAGCTGAGACTTTTTACATCTTTGACAGCATTCCATAATTTCATTCATTTGGTAAATATTACTGACCCCCTACTGTATGCCAGTAGCTGTTTGAGGTGTGGAAATAGAACAATGAACAAAAGAGGCAATGCCTCTGTCTTTGTGCCCTTCCATTCTATTTGTCTATATTTTTGTACAATGTACAATTAATTACATACTATGTAAGGTTGCAAGAAGTATAATCAGAGAAAAATAAAACAAAGTAAGAGGGATGGGGGTGTTGAAAGTTTACAATCTTGTACAGAATACAGTAGAGTACACATGGAGACCCTCTTTTTGTTTCTAACATTCTATTCAACATACTGTCCTTAAGGTTCATTTACTTATTGGATGCCTCACAACTTCATTCCTTCTGGCAGCTGATCAATATTGCCATTGTATGTAAACACCACGGTTTCCCCTTCTGTTCCTCAGTTTTTGGATCCTTAGGCCACCATCATCCATTGCTGCTATAACAACCAGTGTGCAATTGTGCATTCATGTCGCCGCTTTCAATTCCTCCACGTATATACCTAGCAATGAGGTGATCATAGCCTCCTGGAGTGCTGCACCTCTCAGCTTCCCTACTAACAGTGACTGGGTAACTCTCTTTCTCATGGAAAGAACTCTTAAAGCAACTTTTGAAGAGTCCTGAAGGATTAAAGGAGTGGGAGAATAATGTCTTAGGCAGTTGGAGAAGCCAAGGGGAACGCAAGACACCATACTCGGTAATGTTTGAGGAAACCCAAAGAGGGTGAATTGCAAAGGAAGGGGAAAGAGTGGTAATAGCTTGTCTTAGGGAAGCAGAAGACAAATAATGGAGAATCTTTCAAATGTTGAAAAGATATTGGCTTTGTTGAACTCGGTCAAAGTCTTGACATGATCTGATATGCAATTAAAAGAATCATTCCAGCTGTTGGATGGAAAGCTGAAGTAGAACGACCAATAAGAAGAATGCAATCCAGGGACTAATTTGATAATTTCTAGGGCCAACTTTTAAAAATTTGTGCCTGAATAAATGGAAACATCTGAATTGCTATTTGCTGGTATAGGGGAGATTGTGGAACAAGCAGGTTATGAAGAGAGGGATGAGAAGTTCATTTAAATTTTTTAATTCTATTACACATCTAAGTGGAAATGTAGTCAGCTGGATATTTAAGTTGGCAGTTCACTGGAGAAGTCTGACCTGGAGTTATAAATTATGAGTCTTAGCATATAGATGCTAGTTATCCTTGGAATTTGGTTAAACTATCCAGATAATAAATGTAAATAGAACAATGGTTCATACCCTGACCCACTGAGTCAGAAACGCTGGCAGTGGGACCCTGCAAGCTTGTTTTAACAATATTGTGAGCCATTAATTGTATACTTTGGATGGACTGAATGGTGTGTGAAGATATCTCAATAAAAATATTTTTTAAAAAGAAAGTTCCTCAGTCTTTCCCTGTCTTTCATGACCTTGACAATTTTGAGAAGCACTGATCATCTATTTTGTAGAATATCCCTCAATTTTGGTTGTCTGGTATTTTCTCATGATTATAATGAGATTATCCATTTTGCATGAATATTACAGAAGTGATGTTCTCTTCTCAGTGCATTCTGTATTTTAGAACATTCTGAATTTATACTTCTGTATAATTTGGGTTTCCATATGACAGCCCATTTGCTTGGTCTTTCTAGATTGATCCTTCTCACTTTCTACAGAACATCTATTTTAATATTTACCAAATAAAGTAGTTTCTGGCAGATCTAAAGAAAACATAGAACATAGCCTGGGTACTTCATGGGTGAATACAGTTAAGAGTAACAAATTTCCAGTCAGATAAGAATTATGTCTTGGGATCTCTCTTCTCCTTGCAAATGGTGAGGGGGTCAATGCTGAATCTGTTGCAAAATTGCTCAACCTTATTTGAAGCAGTAAGACAGATAATTACTTCTCTGACTGGCTTGCTCTATCTCAGGTGGTCTTTCCTGAATTGATATTTCTCCACCATTAAAGTAAAAGACAAAAGCAGGTTAAGGCAAATTGGATAGGAGGTTGCATGGAATTATTTGACTGTGGATCACTGAAATCTCTCTGAGATGTAGGTACAAGCATTTCTTCATGTGTCATAGCCTAGCTCACCAATGGACAACACTTTTTTTCGGGAAATGCCTCAAAGTATTTAAAGCTTTAACTTGTCTCATCTATCCTGTGTGTAATTAACTGTCTGAAACACTCCAATGGTAGATGAAGTGGGAGAGATTAGATAGACTTTGAAGACTTATACTCTTGGATTACATGTCAAATATTACCCATCCTTTTACAGAACAGAATTTCAAGAGAGAGACAAACTATGTCCATAGTACTGGGACCTTGGGACTTGTCTGAAAGTCAGTCAACTTATCAACATCCTGCTGGGCAGGAGGGCTTAAGGGAACCAAAGTGTTCTGCTTCACTAGGCAGCGACATTGACTCTATCCTGTTTTGAAAGAGGGATTATAGAATAAATATGAACATATTGAGGGAAGACAATTAGTTCAGGTTCAGATTTACTCAATTAGGAGTGCTTATTTAAAAGCTAAATAGGCTTTTAAATAAAAGAGCATAAAGTTTGAGAATAAATATATAGATTTTAATGGAAAAACTGCATAAGCAACCAGAATTTGGTAGGATATAAACTATTCTTCCCAAATTATCAATTCTAATAATGTTTTGTCAAATCTGTAATAATATCTCTTGTAGATCCTATAGCTTTCCAGTAACTTAAATATCTTAAAAGTTCAGATGTGGTTAAAAAAATCTAACGTGTTCACCCCTTGTAATAACATACAGACATGAAGAAGAATGAGGACACTTGTTATGTTCTGATATAAGGAAGACCTGAATAATCAAAAGCTAAGAAAAAAA
>PVIY010059211.1:0-12150 GCA_004026745.1 Myrmecophaga tridactyla | reverse complement strand
GCAGAGAAGGCATTTGACAAGATTCAACATCCTTTCCTGTTGAAAACAGTTCAAAGGACAGGAATACAAGGGAATTTCCTTAGAATCATAAAGGGAATATATGAAAAACCCACAGCTAATATCGTCCTCAATGGGGAAAAACTGAAAACTTTCCCCCTAAGATAGGAAAAAGACAAGGATGTCCACTGTAACCACTGTTATTCAACATTGTGTTGGAAATCTAACCAGAGCAATTAGACAAGAAAGAGAAATACAAGGCATCAAAATTGGAAAGGAAGAAGTAAAGCTATCACTGTTTGCAGATGATGTGATACTATATGTCAAAAACCCTGAAAAATCCACAGCAAAACTACTAGAACTAATAAATGAGTACAACAAAGTGGCTGGTTACAAGATCAACATTCAAAAATCTGTAGTGTTTCTATACACTAGTAATGAACAATCTGAGGGGGAAATCAAGAAATGAATTCCATTTACATTTGCAACTAAAAGAATAAAATACTTAGGAATAAATTTAACTAAAGAGACAAAAGACCTATACAAAGAAAACTACAAGAAACTGTTAAAAGAAATCATAGAAGACCTAAATAGATGGAAGGGCATACTGTGTTCATGGATTGGAAGACTAAATATAGTTAAAATGTCAATTTTACCTAAATTGATTTACAGATTCAACGCAATACCAATCAAAATCCCAACAACTTACTTTTCAGAAATAGAAAAACCAATAACCAAATTTAGCTGGAAAGGCAGGGTGCTCCAAATTGCTAAAAGTATCTTGAGAAAAAGAAATGAAGCTGAAGGTCTCACTCTGCCTGACTTTAAGGCGTATTATGAAGTCACAGTGGTCAAAACAGCATGGTACTGGCATAAAGACAGATATATTGACCAATGGAATTGAATAGAGTGCTCAGATATAGACCCTCTCATCTATGGACATTTGATCTTTGATAAGGTAGTCAAGGCAACTCACCTGGGACAGAACAGTCTCTTCAATAAATGGTGCCTAGAGAACTGGATATCCATATGCAAAAGAATGAAAGGGGACCCGTATCTCACACCCTATACAAAAGTCAACTCAAAATGGATTAAAGATCTAAACATCAGGTCTAAGACCATAAAAAAGAGGAAAATGTAGGGAAATTTCTTATAAATCTTATAATTGGAGGCGGTTTTATAGACCTTACACCTAAAGCAAGAGCCCTGAAGAAATAAATAAATAAATGGGAACTTCTCAAAGTTAAACACTTCTGTGCATCAAAGAACTTCATCAAGAAAGTAAAAAGACAGCTTACACAATGGGAAACAATATTTGGAAACGACATATCAGATAAAGGTCTAGTATCCAGAATTTATAAAGAGATCGTTCAACTCAACAACAACAAGACAGCCCATCCAATTACAAAATGGGAAAAAGACTTGAACAGACACTTCTCAGAAGAGGAAATACAAATGACCAAAAGGCACATGAAGAGATGCTCAACATCTCTGGCCATTAGAGAAATGCAAATCAAAACCACAATGAGATATCATCTCACACCCACCAGAATGGCCATTATCAACAAAACAGAAAATGACAAGTGCTGGAGATGATGTGGAGAAAGAGGCATGTTGTTGGTGGGAATGCCAAATGGTGAAACCGCTGTGGAAAGCAGTTTGACAGTTCCTCAAAAAGCTGAATATAGAATTGCCGTATGACCCAGCAATACCATTGCTAGGTATCTACTCAGAGGACATAAAGGCAAAGACACAAACAGACATTTGCACACCAATGTTTATAGCAGCATTATTTACAATTGCAAGGAGATGGAAACAGCCAAAATGTCCATCAACAGATGAGTGGCTAAACAAACTGTGGTATATACATACAACGGAATATTATGCAACTTTAAGAAAGAATAAACTCATGAAATATGTAACAACATGGATGGGCCTTGAAAACATTATACTGAGTGAGACTAGCCAAAAACTAAAGGACAAATACTGTATGGTCTCATTGATATGACATTAGTGAATAAACTTGGAATATTTCATTGGTAACAGAGACCATCAGGAGATAGAAATAGGGTAAGATATTGGGTAATTGGAACTGAAGGGATACAGACTGTGCAACAGGACTGGATACAAAAACTCAGAAATGGACAGCACAATACTACCTAACTGTTATACAATTATGTTAAAACACTGAATGAAGCTGCATGTGAGAATGATAGGGGGAGGAGGGCTGGGGACATAAATGAAATCAGAAAGACAGATAGATGTTAAAGATTGAGATGGTATAATCTAGGAATGTCTAGAGTGTATAATAATAGTGAAATGTACAGGGTACAATTTTAAAAGTGTTTTTGCATGAGAAAGAACAAAGGAATGTCATTATTGCAGGGTACTGAAAATAGATGGTAATTAATATTTTAAAATATCACCTTATGTGTGAGACTAAAGCAAAAAATGTTTATTTGTTACAAAATTTATATTTTGACTAGTGCATTTCCTAATATAACTTATGTAGAGAGTTTGATTGAATGCCATAAGTACTTGGAATCTCAGATAAGACATGAGATTTTTGCTGGTTTGTCCAGAGTGATTCCCCGATGAATCCCAGAATGATTCAATCAATGAGTGGAAAAGTATCTGCAAAGCCCCCTTCGGGGAGTGGTGAGAATGGGGAGAAATTCAACTTCCCCAAGTTGAATTCTTGATATTCTCACAAGCAGTGGGGACAACCAAAGCTATAGGCTGAGCCCCCAGTCTTGGGGTTTGTTCATATGAAACTTAACCCCAAAAAGGATAGGTCAAGTCTACTTAAAATTTAGGCCTAAGAGTCACACCCAAGAGAGCCTCTTTTATTGCTCAGATGTGGCCTCTCTCTCCAGCCAACACAATGAGCAGTCTCAACACCCTCCCCCTCTCTGCATGGGACATATTTTGTGTTTCTTTTACAACTTGTAATTATTATTTTTCTCTTTCTGCTGTGGTAAAGATTTTTTTGGAATGTTGGAACATTTTTGCATTAAATGATCCAATTTAATCATTTAATCATTTTTCATTTAAAATCATTTAATGGCATGGACCAGGGGTGTGGACCTTCCTGGCAATGTGGGACAGAGATCTTGGAATGAGTGGAGACTCAGCATCAACGGATTGAGAAAAACTCTAGAATGAGCTGAGACTTAGCATCAAGGGATTGAGAAAACCTTCTCGACCAAAAGGGGGAAGAGGGAAATGAGACAAAATGTCAATGGCTGAGAGATTCCAACAGAGTTGAGAGGTTATCCTGGAGGTTATTCTTATGCATCAAGTAGATATCATCTTGTTATTCAAGATGTAATGGAGAGGCTGGAGGGAACTCCCTGAAAATGTAGAGCTGTGTTCCAGTAACCATGTTTCTTGAGGATGATTGAATAATGATACAGCTGTCACAATGTGACTGTGTGATTGTGAAAACCTTGTGTCTGATGCTCCTTTTATCTACCTTGTCAACAAAGGAGTAGAACAGATGGAATAAAAATAAATAATAGGGGAAATAAATTTAGTTTGAAATGCTAGTGGTCAATGAAAGTGAGGGGTAAGGGGTATGGTAGGTATAATCTTTTTTTTCTTTCCTGTGTTCATTTTATTTCTTTTTCTATTGCCTTTTTATTTCTTTTTCTGAATTAATGCAAATGTTCTAAGAAATGATGAATATACAATTAAATGATGATATTGTGAATTACTGATTATGTATGTTTTATTTTGTTTCTTTATTTTTTAATTAATAAAAAATTAAAAAACAAAAAAATAAAAAAGAAAGATATCAGTTATCAGAGGGAAATATTCTGCATCAAGTGAAAATTAAATGGAGATTGCAAAAGTTATTCAAATCTAAAGCTGGAGAAAGATGAGAGAATATTATGGTCAATTTCATATTGTGACAGCTCCCAAGCCATTATCATAAATAGTCAGAATTTATACAAACAATAAATTGTTAATACATAGAACTAAATCTAGAGAAAATGTGTTGATACTATTAAACAAGCCCTCTACTGGTGAGGGTTTAGTCTCCTTTTCTATTTGCATTCCTCATTGAAATCAGTATAAAATAAAGGGAATAACCAAAATAGATCAAGGCTAATTGAAGGAAAGTTCCTTATGCAAATGTGGCCACCTGATAGCCCCATGGATGGCTTCTGCTCAGACTTCACAGCACTACCAATATACACAGCTTGGCAAGTCAGCATTTTCATCTGCAGTCATTACTCTCCATGGTAGACATATTTATGTCTACAATTTTCTTCATCAGAAAACAATTGCATCTTATGACTGGATACAGAGACATGCTAGCTATTTGCCCAGTTCTGATCCTTTGTCTCCAGATAGATAAAAAATTATGAATGGCAAAAGGAGGGTAGATGTTATCTGAAGGGTTAACATGTTTAAGAACAGGAAAACAGAATGGTTATATGTGGGAAAGGTAAGGTAAATAATATTAATTAAGCATAAATTGCTAGGTACAGATTACCACATATATGTAATAAGAAGCCAGATGTATAATTTATTCAGCAGTCTGTTTAATTTTCTATGAATTTTTAAGAAAAATGATATTAACTTTTATCAAATATGTTTCTGCATCCTTTGACTTGAGTAAAATATGTGGAAAAGATTAAAAAGGATTGTTTCAGCATAAATTTTCATATACAGATCAGCAAATAAATGGGAAAGAAGCCAGATGTGTATATTTTTCAGCAGACTATACTCCAAATACTTTTGTAGCAAAGGGCCTTGTTTAGAATATGTTTCCATGAGTACTTCCCTTATATGATAGGAAAGATGCCTCTAAATGTGTCTCCAATGTTATGTATAAAAAAACTAACCCTTATTTTGTTTTCCTTAAAATTTATATTCCAAATAACATGAAAGAAATTGTGTGTATTGATTCTACAATTTAGCTTGTGGATATTTTCATATTATTGATCTTCAGATCCATGAACATGGAGGATATTTCCATTCATGTATGTCTTCTTTCATTCCTTTCAGCAATATATTTTATTACCTTTAAAGTGGAGAGGTTTAAAACATCTTTTTTCAGAATGTCTCAAAATTTGATCACATTACAAATGGCATAGGATACTTATTTTGAGTTGTTGCTGGTTGATTTTTCCCTGTTGATTAGTATTCAGAACACATGCTAAAATTATTTATTAGGCAAAACAAATTGCATCTAAAATCTTTGGATTTTCTATGTACACTTCCTTGACAAGTGTGACTGAAACTAGATTTACTTAATTCTCTCAAATCTCTATGCCATTCATTATCTTACTGTTCATTTCTATTGAATAAAATAGTGTATAATTTCTGATGTAATTCCCAAAATTCAATGAGAAATTGTGGAATAATTCACCATAAAATATGATAGTGTAGGCTTTTGGTATATTCTCCCTTATCAAATTAAATTGCCCATATTTTACTTATAGATTTCTGAGAATTTTTAACATAAAAGATGTTAAATTTAGTCAAATGCTTTTTCTGTATCTGTTGTCTTAACCAAATTGTTTTTCTCATTAAAGTTATTAATAATGTTGATTATACTTATTTCAATATATAGGCAAATTTGAACTCTTGGAATTAATCTATTTCATGTATTTTTCTTCTTATATGTCTTTGGTCTCAATTTACCAATTTATGAGCAGAAATTCTGGGTCTGAATTCATAACAAATATTCATCTATAACTTTCCATTCTTGCAATGTACTTATGAAGTTGTGTATCCAAGTTATGTTGGCTTCATGAAATGAGTTCATAATATTTCATTTTTCTATTATCTATAAATATTTTCAGAAGATTGGCATTGTTACATATATATTTAGAAGAATCCATACATTTATGGCAGAAATATATAGCTTTTTGTAGAGATACATTTTCATTAAAGTAACTAAACAAAATTATTCTTCTGTTTATTAGTTATACTGTAATTCAAATTCTAAGGGAATAGTAAAGTACGGTACAATATGCCACAAAATGGTTTTACATTGTGAATGAGCTCATTTTGTGTTCAATATCATATGGCATCCCTTTTGCGGTTATTAATGCAAGCAACAATACACTTTTGAACATAAGCACCCCCACAAAATTTATATATGCCAGCATGAGAAGTTTTGTATTTGCATTTCATGTCACAGTATCAAATTTAATGATAAATTGGATTCTTTTGCTTGTCTGCCCTGAAAATTATTTAGGCTAAATAAATATCCCAAGCTCATTTTGTACTTTACCTAGAAATTATGAAATGTGATTGAATTGTAATGAATTATGAATTCAATAATACCCTCACATTTTCTAACTTTATTGGTGAATACGTTATTTCATATAAGAAAATGGAAAGATTAACTAAGACCATAGGACCAATATCTTCTCTCTAGCATCAGAAATAAAATTTGATCATTTTGGATCATTTAATGCAAAAATGTTCCAACATTCCAAAAAAATCTTTACCACAGCAGAAAGTGAAAAATAGTAATTACAAGTTGTAAAAGAAACACAAAATATGATGGAGAACTATGCAGTAGAGAGGATGGAGCAGGTATCACATTGGGCCATAAATTGTGACAGAAGAAAAAATTACAGTTATTATTTCAAGCATTTGATGTCCATTTTTTTCTTCTGTTAAATGCCATCTGTTTCTTACATACCTTTCATTCTATAAGTTGGGGGTTTTAATGCATATAGTATTTTACCTAAGAAAAAAATAGAAGTTACCAGGTATTATGAAATGGATGAATACAGTAGATGGAAAGGACTTCAGGACCAAATTCATATCAGAACATTTGCATTCTGAAGTCTACATATGTGAAGTGATTTGTTAATATTAGCAATAAATAAAGCAAGAACATCAATACCAGTAATGATATTGATACTGTCCCCACCTCTATCTGATTCAGAGACTAGCTCATTTACTTCTCTCCAAATCTTCCAAAATGCATATAAACCCTTCTCATTGACAGATAATAAACATGAACTATATGAAGAATGAGATTTGGGGAAATGAAATTTGCATTTTTCATTTTCCATGAAGCTATGAAATGAGGCTTGGTTGGAAGTGATGCTATCTGTGGAAGAATTTGTGCTCATTTCGTGCACTAGAATCTCAACAGAAAATTCTCTTTTCAATATTTCTATGGAATAAAAAATAGATAAACCTTGTGTCTCCTTCAAGGAAGTTCTAAAGAATGTTTGCACTAATTCCATTTTAAATCTAATAGTGTCTACTTAAAATAAATTATTAGTGAGTAGTTAATTCATTCAACATTATCAGCCATGTTTTTGCAGCACAGCTAAAAGCAAATGTTACACATCTCCTTCAGAGTTCTTCAATAGTGAGAGGAATTATTGTTTCAAAAATTCTTTTAATTAAAAAATACATCATTAATACATAGTAATTGACTACCTTTTAAAATGGGCAGTTGAAAGTATTTATTTATTCATTTATTTATTTGCCATTGTGCATTCACACAATGCACAATGCTTAGTTTCTATCTGCATTTATGTATTTGACACATGTGCCATTGATTCAGTATAACCAACTCCATCCTATACATAGAGATAGCATATATGCACTATATACACAATAAAGCAATTATATTTAGAAACAGCTAAATTAATTTACTCTCAAGAATGCAATTGCCCTGTGTGTTTGTTCATGTGATTTTCTCATTAAATCATTTTTACTTCCTCCCTCCATTACTTTCAGATTTAAGGAATGAAGTTTCAAGAACACGGCTAATAAGGCACAGTATAAGAATAAATTCAAAATGAATCCTGAGTCAAGGATTATTTTTTAATTAATTAAATTGACTTTTTATGAAAATGCTATAAAAGATTGAATAAGTACTTAATTTTCAATGATCAACTGAAAATAAAACTCTAAAACAATCTTGCATACTGTGATTTTAATTATAGTACATATTTTACATTTTACTTGTGTTTTAGAGTCCTTTAATATGAGTTTATAAAACCAAATTTTGAATAAAAAATTAAATTATTGAAATACAAATAAGAATTCATATATTTTTAGCAGCATGGAGCTTCCCTAAGATTAACCCAAGGTCAATGAGACCACAATGTTTCAAGCTACTTCTTTCTTTTCAGTTAATTTGTACTTGTTCAATATATGTTGGAGAAGTATTACATGGTATATAGGCTTATACTCCTTAAAATAAACAAATAATGTAATGCAGCATTCTTATAATCAAAGGTAATACTCGTTCAGGGGCAATGTCTATTATAAGCAGTTACATACATGTTCTTAGATAGAGCATAATGAGATATGGGCATGCTTCCAACCATAAGAAGTAAGTCACTATAGACTGTGGCAACCAGTGACTTTGACTATACTTCTCAGGAAAGAAGCTATTCTTTCTCTCTGTTGTTTGAAATTTATTTTTTGATGATTTCATAGATATTGTTTTTAATAGTCTCCAAACTTTGAGGAAATATCTTGAATAATATATTGCCTGTACATTAATAAATTTAATCAATCTACTCACTTTATTTTTTATTTATTAGAGAAGCTGTGGGTTTACAGAAAAATCATGTATAATATACAGGACTCGCATATGCTACCCCACCACCTAAACCTTGTATTGGTGTGAACATTTGTTACACTCGATGATAGAACATTTTAATAATTGAACTATTGATTGAGTTCACTGTGTAGTGTAACCTCCCTCTTAATTCTAAAAAGTAGCATATGAGCCAATGGAATTTCTCTACATGTAGTACCTTCATACTACTGCAATGTCTTTGTACTATGTGTTCTTTGTACCATGCATTCTTTGTTCCCCTTGACACAGAGCCCTACTTTAGGACTAAGCATAGATGACCATCCTCAAGCCCCCTAGCCAAATTATAACACTAACAACATTATGTTCTCATTTATGTGTTTCTATTGTTATTGTGGTTTGTCATATCCTCAACAGTCTTTTGAGCATGTGGAATCAAATTACTGCATCTCAGGCAGGCAGCAGTGGAATGGTGGCAGAGTTTTTGCCTGCCACATGGGAGACCTGGGTTCAGTTCCTTGTGTCTGCCCATGCAAAAAAAAAAGTACTGCATCTCACACTGCAAGCATCTGGGTTGATACTGGGCTTCTTCCAGTCTCATTTGGATCGGTCATTATTTTCAGTTATTAAATTACAAGAAAGAAAATATATCAACCATTTTGATTTCAAAATAAAGAACGTAAGATTTTTCTTCTATATACCACAATAGGTAACTTGCCAAGGAGAAGAAACAAGGAAAATGGAAAATTTTAAATGTAATGGTTGTCCTGGTTTTTTCACTACTGCCTAAATATGAAAAATTTACTTAATCTCTCTGAAAATCAAACTTGCCTATTGAAAGCAAAAGGAACAATCTCTTGCAGATATGTTATAAAGCTAAAATAATGTGTAAAATAAATAATGTATTAGGGTTCTCTAGAAAACAGAATCAATAGGTAATATTCATAAATATAAAATTTATAAACGTGTCTCATGTAACTGTGGGAACATAGAGTCCAAAATCTGTAGGGCAGGCTGTGAAGCTGATGATTCCAATGGAGGGTCTGGATGAACTCCACAGGAGAGGCTCACTGGCTGAAGCAGGAAGAGAACCTGTCTCTTCTGAATCCTCCTTAAAAGGCTTCCAGTGACTAGATTAAGTATCACTCATTAATGAAGACACTGCACTTGGCTGATTACAAATGGAATCAGCTCTGGATGTAACCAACATGATCATGATTTAATTCTATGAAATGTCCTCATAGCAACAGACAGGCCAGCACTTTCCCACCCAGACAAACAGGTACTACCAATTGGCCAAGTTGATACATGGACCTGACCATGATGACTAACATATTTCACATAGCTGTACATAAATTACTATCTCATTTTCACAGAGAGCTCTTGGAAATCAGAAATAGCAAAAGTAGAGAATGTTTTTAAGGGTCTGTGTTAAATACATCCACATGTAGAGTTTAGCTATAGATAATAGAAATAGATATACTAGTTGAATTAATTGACAGATATACAGAGATAGAGATAAATGATGGAGGGAGAGAGAAGATACAGAAACATACAAATGTTTATTTTTAAGACAAATTCTGCTTAGGCACATTATCAAAATTTCAAGGGTTGTAAATGTTTCCTTGAAATCCTGAGAATTTAGTTTCTAGCCAATTTTGGATTAAATCTGTTAAGTCAGCATGCACTGACATGGCAATAGCAATAAGAACCATTTTGCAGTAAACAGACTTTATAATAGTTGAAACATAACGTATGTCATTGTATGACTAGGGAAAATAATGATTGGCACATTGTAAAATGGAAGTAGGCCTAATTTTTAGTGGGAATAATGATTTTTGCCTATTGTATCTAGTCTATTGAAGTAAGAATTAGAGAAATGTGGAAATAGACTAATCAGACAACTGAATGGACTTTGTTCTCCTGGGCCTAATTCACCACATTCAAGCCCCCAGCCTCCTCTTCTCTTGTGACCATTTTTGGCAATATTATGATGATTATTCTCATTTAGATGGATGTTCAACTTCATACACCTATGTATTTCCTTCTCAGTCAACATTACCTCATAGAACTCTTGTATAGCTTGACATTTTACCCAAAGATATCAATTAACTTCCTGTCTGGGAAGAATACTATTTCCTTTATAAAGTGTAGAATTCAGCTCTTCCTCTTCATGACCATTGTTGGAGCAGACTACCTTCTCCTGGCAGTCATGGCTTATGACTTCTATGTAGCTATACACCATCCTTTCCACTACTCAGTTATCATATGCCCTATAGTCTATGCCTTCATGATGCTGGTGGCTGGCAGCTGGCTCAGCAGTGTATGTCTTCTTCACTATTCTCATTCCCATGCTCAAACCCCTTGTACAGTCTTTGAAACAAAGAGGTGGCTGGCGCCCTCAGGAAAGTTCTGGGAAGGTAAATCTTTTAAAAATATTGATATCATTTGCAAATAAGACATGAAAGGACAGACCTCACATACTGAATGATATTTATAACAGAGATAGAAAACATATGATCATCAAAGTACTAAGTTTCTGGAAACAACTCAAGCATAAATTCCTTTAGTCTACCCTTGGTAAAATGACAATGGATCAGATCATTCCTTCCTGCTGAGCTTCACATGAGCTTAACAAAACTATTAAACCAAATGCTATATTTCAGAAGACACCTCAAAATTTGCAGGTCTCACAAGCAATAGAGAAGACAAATGTCTTCTGATGTTAGATAAGAGGAAAAATGTACAAGCCATGCAGTATTGTTTCTATGCTGAATTTTACCATTTTATTTCCTGAATAACAACATCATAATGTTGTAACATCACTTTAAATAAACATTTGTAATAAATTTCTCATAAATTAAAAATTTCAATTATCAAAGTAACACTTGAATCTGAATATATTATTCTACTGTGGCTCCCAAAAAACATTTTTCTCCTGTCCTCACTAGTTTATTTTGGAAGTAATATAATGCTGTTTAAATAATGGTTAAATGCTCATATATAGTTATAATATTTAATAACATTTACTTAATCAATTATAAGAATTTAGCCTATTAAATATGATAATCTTCTAAAACTCTATCACATTCATTGTTTAGGTCCTTTCCAATTTATTTATATATACATATGTATTCAAACATGTTTGTATATGTGGATGTGTATTTATATACATATATATATTTATATATGTATATATACAAATTTATGTATATAGATATGTGCAGATATATAGGTATATATATATACATATAAACACAAAAGCATACACACACACATATATATTTAAATGAATAGCTCTCCCACTTTCTATGGAATTTTTTTCCATGATAAGTATTCTAAAATGAAAATAATGAGTCCAAGTATATCATTACTTTTTCTTTATATATATTCCCAATTACACTTTTTAGTTATGTACTGTTTTAGTTTGCTAGCTGCCGGAATGCAATATACCAGAAACGGAATGGCTTTTAAAAGGGGGAATTTAATGAGTTGCTAGTTTACAGTTCTAAGGCCGAGAAAATGTCCCACTTAGAACAAGTCTAAAGAAATGTCCAATCAAAGGCATCCAGGGAAAGATACCTTGGTTCAAGAAGGCCGATGAAGTTCAGGGTTTC
>PVIY010059210.1:0-12154 GCA_004026745.1 Myrmecophaga tridactyla | reverse complement strand
GGGCTGAGCTGCGAGTGCTGAGATGAGGAATGCCGAGCTGCTTAGGCTGTGCTACGTTGAACTCTCTCATTTAAGCATCAGCCAATTAAGACAAACGTCACTCATTGCAGCAGGCATGCCTCCTAGCTGACTGCAGATGTAATTAGCAACAGATGAGGTTCATGTACCATTGGCTCATGTCCGCAGCAACATGACTAGGTGTGCTCACCTGGCCAAGTTGATACGTGTCCCTAACCATGACAAGCTCTATCTTTTTATGTCCTTAGGTGGAGAAATAAGTAACAAGATGCCCCCCCCATTCACCCACAATTGTTTTTGTCACTGCTCTGAATGCAACAGTCTGGACTCACTTTGCTATGTATAGTGGCAGTCACCCACACCCTATCTTTTGGAAACTCTTCCGTTTTCCTCTCCTCCCCCTCCTTCCTTTCCCTCACACTGTTGGTTCCCATTGATCTTCTGCCTTTATTTCTCTCCTGTTTTCCCTTCTCCCTTTGCCACCCTGTGTTGAACCCTCCCACTGCAGCCCCGGGCACCGCTGACTCTCCTGAGTCAAGTCACAGTAAAGAGGGCTTTTGTCCAGTATTAGCCAAAACAATGACTAAGTTACAGCTTTGTCTAATTGTATCCTCTTCACTTGTTTAATAACAAATACATCATTTAATACATAGATTGAAATGTAAATATTTAACAAGTTGGAAATAATATTTGGGTTCAGAATAACCTTGTTTGTTCATTCCTGTGAGGCAAAGAATAAAAAGTGAGATGGTCTGCTTTACACAACTTCTTGCAAAATAATTTGAATCCTGCTCGGTTCATGTCCCAGTACATGGCAGTCCCCTGGCTCCTCCCGTCTCCCACCAAGCCCTGTCCTTAAGAGCCACGGCTGTCCCCTCTCACAGCTGGTGAAATCAGGCCACTGGGCAGCCACAAACGCAGGCGTAGGTAGGCAGCAATGCTTTTTGCAGAATTTTCCTCTAACAAGCCTCTCTACCTAAATGCTCCCTGACAGACCTTTTATTTCACTCCCAGACCAACAAGATTTAGCTGGGTCTGTCCCTTACAGCACCCCAACCTTTCACACAGAGGCACATTTTATGAAAACAGTGCTATCTTGCTCCTTTTTGAACAAACTATTTTAAACAAACACTGAGAATCTAATGTCCTTGAAGATGTTAATATTCCAGGGTACTGACCGTGGGCCAAATGGTTTCCTGTTATGAAATATCTTACCAAGTAATTCACATCATCAAGCCATTGCAAACCTTCACTTCACTCATTCTTTAAATGTGGCATCCCCGATGGCGTAGAGAGGAAAAAGGAAGCCATAATTTATGTGCACAAATAGATTGTTAAAAACAGGGTGGAGAGAGTACTGAAGCCTCATCCGATTTGACAGCCATGTTGAAAAATAAATGAAATTTTTGTTCTTAAGTTCTGTTCTAGTAATATCAAAAAGTTTATTAACAGGTTTTCATATTTTGATTTGGAAGCCTATTAAGTAATGTAGAATTATAGTCAGCATAGTTGTAGTACACTAAAATCAACATATTTATCAAAAATATTCTCAAATGTTTTCTTTTGCTTTAAAAGGACTTAACTTAGGGGAATATGTCCACTTGATCTATTAAGTGACTGCAAACCAATTTAGGGACACAAAGCCACGTGAAAATAGATGGTTCCATTGGCAAAGTTGTGTCAAATTTACAATAATATAGTATAACAAGAACTTGAATAAATTATGTGTCAACTGTGAAGGTAAAGTTTTACATGGGTGATAAAACCTAGATTTACACAGCAGCATTGCCTAATGAAGATGGGGTGTTTCCAGTCCCCGCTGCCAGCTGCTGTATCAGGCTGTGGTGAAGACTTCTCGTGAGTCTGCAAATTCCCCAGTTACGTGTTGGGAAACTGTGACTAAAATTCCTCCCTGTATGAGTTCCTAGTTCCTTGGAAATCTCACTTGTTAACTAATTCTGCTCTGCGGTAACAAGGAATAAACCTTTCCCTCTCTCCCACTATGTTCTAAACGTGTCTGCACCAGCCTCAGAGCTGTTTTCCTAACTCCAGGAGAAAAAATAGTTGCCACGTCTGGGATAATTGGGAATTGCTATTGCCTGAGGCTCGTTCAGGCTCCTTGGCAAGCGTCTGGGAAAGCCTTGCACGCGGGTGAAGAGTTTGGTGCCGAGACACTATTATTTGAGTCTCGCTCTTTCTCGGGCCCGGGACACAGGCTCTCCGTTAATCGTTGCAATCCTAAAAGAGGAGTATTCGGGCTGCGTGAGAGAGGAAGAGCGTCCGGACTTGAGGATGAAGGGGGGACGTCCCTAGCCTGGAGGTGGCATGATTGGGACCTGCACACCTGGGTGGGGACCCCTGACCCTGGGCTCCCAAACACGGGCACCACCACCTCCGTCCTGGAGCCAACCCCACAGCTTCCGAGAGAAGAGCTGCAGGAGTAAGTAACAAGGTAAAATAATCGACAGCTCACCTGCATGGATAGTGACAGACACACAGGGCCACAACTGGCGTTCACACAGGCACAAACACGTGAGTGTCTCTTCTGTCATTTGGAACTTTTATGTCAAGTCCTGGGGCAGTGTGACGCACCGTGCAGACTCCTATACGAATCGTCCTGCCGTGCCATCATGTCTGAAATTACTGTCACCGGTAGGAAGGAAGGAAAAGGATGCTGTGGCCATCATGATGATGAACATACGCTTTTAAAGATATCAGACAAGGACAGATCAAACTCTGTGGACCCTGAGTTTGTGGCATTGTGAAAGCAGGTACCGCAGACAGGGCACAGGCAAGAGTGCGAGGGACTCGGGAGGTTCAGCCTGGTTCAGCTTCCTGGTAGAGCCGCCTTAACATCGAAGCTGCCTTCATTAGAAAATATCCAAGAAAAGAAGTTATAGTGATCCTAATGTTTCCTCCAGGTTTCTTTTCATTGCTGGACACAGCAGGACGCGTGGTGCAAACATTTGCAAATGAGAGCATGAAGCCAACAAGACCGAAGCCCCTGTGGAACATGCTGGAAAGGTGGAAGTTTGCTAATGAATAAGTTAGGAATTTCAACTTGCTCAAATCTGGAATTTTATCAATATTTAGATTTGTTCTACTATGAAAGCCTTGTCTTGAAGCAAACGACAAAGGAGACTTATGTCATTGCCCATTAAAAGCCGACAGCACAATTGGAGTGGACAATGGGATGACCTGCAGTATTGCACATCTAAGGAAAGGGCGGAGTTTTTTGGTGGCTCAGAGAAAAGGAAGGAAATGGAAGCCTATTGGAAAACAGGACAGCGTCAGCTCCAGAATGAAGTGTTTCTTCTAATATTTTAGTATAACTCCTGGAGTAGTTATCGAATTACTTTGACTAAGATACTTCATGAAACTACAGAGATGTCATTAAAGAAAAAATTTATTTTGTGAGCCCTGAGGGAAATTTCTAAGGATAGAAATATCTTCCAAAATGGTGATGCAAAATTTCACTGGAAAAAAAAATCCTGGTACTCTATTTATGGAGGGAGCACTTGCTTAGCCACAAACTTGCTTTTGTTTCCCCATAAAGAAAATAAATTCACATGTCATCATGAATCAGGGCTCTCTTCATGTGTAGAACTGGTGGAAAAAAACAATGATCACCCAAGTGTCAACATCGTCAGAGCTTGGGCCTTAGTCCTTCAGTTTGCATTGGGTGCCAAGAAGCAATGGGTAAAGCTTAACCTTCATCTTATTACCCAGAGCTAGTCCACTAGTTTTCCAGAAGATGTCTACATGTGTTTGTACTTCATGGAGAATGTTTACTTTGTAAGAGAAAAGAAAAACCTACTCTTAAGATAATTTTAAAGAGGAATTTGAGGGGGCTTGGTTTACTGAATGGTAATTGTTTCTGCTCAGTTGCATAAGTAAATCTTTTCATTTTTAAAGGTGCAGAAAAAGTAGGGGTGTTTTGGACCATGTCAGTGGAGGTTGGAAATTGAAATACTAGGCAAACTTTTGAATGCTGTCACAGAGAAATACTACAAGTTCTCAATTTTTTCTAAAAGCAAAATTCTCTGGAGACCTATTTCAAGTTTGCTTATGCTCAGATGAATGGTAGAGTAACAATTCTTGACTTCCTGACATGATTTCCTCTCCAGAGGCTTCCAGGATTCAAACTCACTTGCATACAGAATGAATTTTAATTTCTTCTACTACTCTATATCTCTGAGAATGAGAGTTTTCAGCAATTATTATTACTAAAACACTCAAAAATGAGTTTATGGGTGGGCCACGGTAGCTCAGCAGGCAGAGTTCTCACCTACCATGCCAGAGACCCAGGTTCAGTTCCCAGTGCCTGCCCATGAAAAAAAAAAAAAAAATTATATAAAAGAATATGTGCATTCACAGCAAATGTCGCCATGTCACACCCCAAAAACTGCCCCCCAGTGTCTAATGTGTTAAACCTTTTGGGGACAAAGTGCAGTCTAGGGTGGTTAATAAAGTTCCTGGAGTGACTATGGTTCTAGAAAGTCTGTAACAATGACCTGCTAGGTCTCAGAGCCCTCTTGCTACTTCCTTCTTGATTTTTAATTGTGGTTTCTTTTTTCCTGATCATTTTAAATAAACTTCATCTCACTGGAAAAAAAATAATAATAATATGTGCATTGCTTTGTGAAAAAAACAGCTGTTTTATTAAACTTTATTTTGAGAATTTGCTTTATTTAAATCTGTCTGACAGATTTGGGTTTATTTTTTGTTTGATTTTATGTATGTGTGTGTTTATTCTGTTTTTTGTTGTTGTTTTGTTTTTGTTTTTGTTTTTTTAGAAGATAACCAATAACTTTTTCAATAACTGAGACAGAGTTCTTTGCAAAAATATTCCAAGGAACAGATTTGAACATCTTTTGAAGTTAGTATGTATCTTAAAATCAATCAGACAATTTAATCAGTGTGAAATCTTTTCTTTTGACAAAATCTATTAACTTGATGGCTTTTCGTACAGTTACTGGCAATCTAGAATCTAGGAACTAAAATAATCTATCTGCAAAATATCATTATAATTTACTTCATCATGTATAATTTATTTGCCTCATTGGTTACAATTTACTGATTTCATTGGAAATGAATTTCTCTGTGACAGGATAAATTTCCAATCAAATAAGGAGATTATATTCAAATTTTAGAGTATAATTGTTTATAATGATTTTTCTTTTGAGGCAAGGTTTAACAGATTTTCAAAGTCCTTCCAGAAAAGATAAAGAAACATTGCTCCAGGCATTACTGAAAAGGTGTTTCACCCAAATGTCTCGATCCTTGCTCTAATTGCGAAAGATTTCCCTACATAATAACCTAGCCCCAAATTGTCTGTGCTCCTGAAATAGGCTCTGGAAATATCTAGACAACTTACGTGTCGTCATTCTGCGTCCTGATTTGGCCAGCTGGTTTATTACAAGGCTCAAAGGGCACAGCTATCATGGTGAGGAACTTGACCTTTAGAAGTTAGACTTAGAATGACAGGGTTGAGGGGCCAATGGTTGGCTGGAGCAGCCTCCTTCTTTTATAGAAGCCACAACTTCTATAGAAGGAAAGAGCAGCTCACTCACAGCTGGAGCATGGGACAGCCACAGGACCAGGGCTGTGGCATTGAGGAAAACTCCGTACCTTCGCACCCAAATGCTCTCTTGCAGTCTAAACTGCTCAAGTTCAGAGATTCCCTCAACACCCAGTCTTGGCACCATCAGAATGTCCACTGTAAGAACTGATGCCAAACTCCCAGGAGTCACCCCCAGATAACACCTTTAGAATTTCTGTCTTTCCTTCAAGGAAAAACAAACCCAGAAGGGTCTATATAATCCAACCAGTGAAAGAATTTTAATTCATCTGCATAGTCTGCATGGAAAATATATTATTTTCCATCACCCTGCCTTCCCTGAAACTATATTTCATCCTTGTATTTTTCTTTAGAAGTATGTAAGATATATATTTCAGTTCCCAATATTGAAATTGTATGTTTAATATCACATCTGTCATATTCCTGCAGGTAAGATATAATAAATAACAATAAACATAATAAAATTGCCACCAGGCCTCTGCCACAATGCACCTTATACGCACATCGAGAACCCACAAACACTGCAGAATAGAGATATTCTATTCATCAGGAACAGCTTTTTATCACAAATTGGCAGGAGAGAGAAGAAAAACAAGAAGTAAAGAGTCTTGGTGTGACAAATGTAGACTGTTCTTTAGGAGTTCCCATACATGCATTATATTATGGTGACTATTCCTCTAGGACAGAAGTCATTTTAAATTTTTCCAGAAGGTGAAAATAACCTTCAAGTCTTTGAGCTGCTTTAATCAGACTCTGTGACATTCTGGGGAATTTAAATTACCATACATTATCAAGGATTCAAATCAAGGCCGTAGAGTCACATTTTTGGTCACGAAAATGGAACAATAGCAGAATTCTCCTTGGGGCAGGTCTGCCTTTCTCAAAAGTAATACTTGTCTTACCTCACAAAGAGCATGAAAATAAAGTCTGAGGTGAACAAATGAACACATCACTTAGAGAAAACAGAGGGCAGCGGGCAGAGCCCTTGAGGAACCGGCTTCTTTCCCACGAGACCGCCTTTCCAGAATTCCAGGGCAATGCTGTGCACACGCAGGTGTGAGAGAAACAGAAAAAGAGATGCACTCGAGTCACCAAGAAAGGAAAAAATAAAAGTTGTCAAAGGCTCCAGCCCAGAATAAAAACCCTACACCTCGAGGACAACGGGGCAGGAAACGCCTCCACGGAGATTCCTGGACTGTCCCAAGAGCAGGCACTGGGCACAAGCATCGGGGAGGAACTAATAAACAAGCCTCTTAAACTACAACCACAGCATAATTCCCCGACAGCTCTGGAGCCCGCCATTAGGGTCAGGGGTGGGTTTAACTGCACAGCCAGGGGCGCACCTCACACCAATCCCCAGGGAGGCAGAGAGGGGCCAGAGGCAGCACCGCCCTTAGGAGCTGGCATTCCACTAAGAGAATCTTAGAGAACTGTGCATCTCGTTCAGACATTGAGCACTGTGCAATAACTGCAGAAAAAGAGAGAATCTCAAGGGGAAGCAACATTGAGGTTTCAGGGAAGAGGCCACTCTAAATGTGCTTTTTCCCCAAAAGCTTTCTGTATTAAACATTTATTATTTTATAATTAGAAAAATGCTGGTAGACGTATATAAAGTAATAACTGTTCAGGAGGTCTTGAATTGGGGAGGGTAGAACAGGGCTTTCCACAGGGAAAAGGGAGGACAAAGGAAGCTAATGCACACATTTCCAGGACTCTTCCCACAGAGTAAAGGTGCTGTGAAGAATGCAGAGCAGTGAATGGGAGACGGGACAGAGACCCAAATATACAAAACTACATAAATTCACACAGACGCACAGGGACTCCTAGGGTCTTGTGAGTATTTACTCTCTGTTGCACAGCAGTGGGGAGTCATCGAAGGTTACTGAGCAAGGTAGAAGCACCGTCAGAGCTATGTCCAGAGAGCATGCATGGTGGCTGTAAAGAGCGTAGATGCGAGGCAGAAGGTAGAGATGAGACCTCGGGTGGGAGGCGGCTGCCACAGAGGAGGCGGCTGCCACAGATGCATCGGTGGCTCGCGGAGGTTGCCGGGCAGGAGGCGGCTGCCACAGAGGCATCGGCGGCTCGCGGAGGTCACCTCAACGTGACAGCAGGGGCGGCTCCGTCTGCTCTCCCTCTTCTCCCCTCTCCACGTTGGGCCGTGGCAGCGCAGAGACCTCACGGCAGTACAGCTGTCGGGACCTGGTAGATGTAGGCTGGTGGCGATGGAAGAGGGAGGGTCCAGATGAACGGAGATGTCTAACAAAAGATGGGAAGCAAAGCTTTGAGGTCAGGCTCACATATGTCCCACCGTGGAAGGGCGTCAGGCAACGTGAGATTTTGAGGAACCAGGTGGCAGATGATGGGTGAACAAAAAATGGGGAAAACTTTTGGCATACCTGGTGTTTGGGATTTCGAGCCCACTGTCTCCAAGAGAACTAGTTGCCCAAAGGGTTTTTCCTGTACCTGCCTCATGGACCCAAGGGATGCATTTATCCATTTCTCAGAGATGTCTAAATTCCCACGCTAGGAGTCTACCTAGACCCGTTAAACTTCGGACCATCGCAGTGGGACTGTGAATCAAGGACAAAGGGTTGAGGAGTGAGGAGGCAGGAAAAATCACCAAGGTAAATTTACTGAGCATCTACCGATTTTCAGGCATTTATGAGGCCATTTAAAATATTTTCTCTCTTTTAATCCCCAATTTTATACATAGAGGCATGCCAGAGTTTTAAGATGCATCAGAAACTTGTCCAACATCACAGCGAGTGCTCGGCCGGCTGTGGAAGCAGGCGAGGCTCACTCAGCCAACTGCAACTGCAGACCATCGGCACCCACCTCCTTTACTCCTCAGGTCTGGTATTTCATTACTGAAATAAGTCTACTCCCTTTTTACTTGATCCATTTATAACCAAATTAACAATGTGATTGCTTAACAGAAAAAAGGAATTCTGAGGTTAGAAAGAACTCTTGTAATTGAATTTTGGAGCTAAACTGAGAAAACACTGCACCTGCCAGGCCCCCACATGGTGGTGTAAGGCTGAGGGTCCTGTCCACGGGCCTCTGCTGCATCAGGCAGAGAAGCAGTAGCTTGCTTTTGCGTTTTACACCAAGCCCTGCCGTGTCAATGCCGGTCTTTAATTTTCAATCCCTTCTCATAGTTTTGTTCTATCTAAGCTAAAGAATAGTACGAATTGATCTATGGATCACAGTATTTTTACACATTTGCTTTCTACCACACTTGAACCAGTTTTCTGTGAACAATGAGGTGAGGAAAACATCTGCTCCCAAAAATGCCGGACTAGGTGATATAACATCCTTTTCCTTCTTCCTTTTCCTCTGCCTTAAATAGAGCCCATCTGTGTTCACAGGATGAGGACAAGAGGTAAAATCCTTTCCAAAAAGGATGTCGGATGAAATTGTTATGAAATTATTGTCTAAAATCGTTACACTGGCCACCTAAGGAAATGGGTCAACAAAGGAGCAGCAAAGCTCTGGCCTCTGAGCATTACTGGTTGGAAGTCTGTGGAAACACTGGAGAATACTGGAAAACCCAAGGCTCCAGGGAGGTGGCTCTCTTAGCTTCTCTCTTAGCTGCTAAGGCTCCGTTTCTCAGCCCGCACACTGGCACCCAACAAGGCTGTTCTAAGGTCTGGATGTGCCCGTGGAGGGCATGGGGAGGGAAAAGGGGCAGGCATGCATTCGCCGGATTCTGTCCGTTCAGTGTCTCTGTAGCACAGAACCCTCATGACTGCTTATCGCCGTCATACAGATAAGAATGTCAGTTCTTCTCTCAGATTAAAAAAAAAAAAGACACAGAGCCAGCACAAAAAGTAAGATGACTTTGATCCTAAACCCATAGTTTTCCTGTTATTCTGTCCCAGGTATATGGCACCCTGGGCGCTGCCAGGGTAAACTCAGTCTTGGTATTATGCGTCCTTGCTGGGCCCACCTTCTCTGTTTCTCAGTCGGGAAAGGAAGAATATTGCCAACTGAACTGCAAACAACATCAGCTGAAAGGCGCATCACAATCTCAGAGATGTTCAAATGGGAATGAAATAAATGTTTTTTTTTAGAATTGATGAAATATAGAAATATACTGACCAAATAGAACTAATTATTCAATTTCACCCAAAAGTTATAAATTTGGACCATTTAAGATTTAGCAGGTATTTCAAACCTTTAATAAGTGATACTGATGCAGCCATTTATTCAAATATAGTCATTCATTTATTTAGCCACACGTGCTTGGCACTGTCACTGCCATCAAAAGGGAGGAACTTGTTCCCAAAGCATTGCAACTGAGTGCTCCGGGCACGGCGATGGAAAGCGACAGGACCGAGGCTGCACCAAGCCCGGAACAGTCTATTCGCCCAGGACCTGAGCACCAAGCCCGGAGCAGTCTATTCGCCCGGGACCTGAGCACCAAGCCCGGAGCAGTCCATTCACCCAGGACCTGAGCACCAAGCCCGGAGCAGTCTATTGGTCCGGGACCTGAGCACAAAGCCTGGAGCAGTCCATTCACCCAGGACCCGAGCACAAAGCCCGGAGCAGTCCATTCACCCAGGACCTGAGCACAAAGCTACTTACTCGTCCCTTTCACAGGCCAGCAAACTAATTATCTAAAGAAGGAAACTCCTAAACCACCTTTCCTTTTACAATTTGTATTTTATTAACATATATATGACCTAAAAGTCCCACCTTTGACCACTTTCAGACGCACGCTGCAGTTAATTACATGCTCTAGTTTATGACCCCATCGTCACCGACCCGACCACAACTTCCCCAACACCCCCGGTGGAAATTCTGCACCGACGAAGCTCTAACTCTTCATCCCTACACTTCCCTCTTCATTCTTTTGCATACGGATGCCAGTTTTCCCAGCTTCCTTTCTGAAAGAGACTATTCTTCCCCCATTGAGTGGACTTGGCAGCCTTGTCAGACACCAGTTAGCTATGATGTGAGGGTCTATCTCTGAATCTCTGTCTGATTCCTTTGGTCTAGATATCTGGCCTTGCCCCAGTAACAGCTGTTTAGACCACTGTAGATTTTAAAATCGGGCAGTATGAGGCTTTCAATTTCATTCTTCATTTTAAAGATGCTTTTGTCTATTTGGGACCACTTCGTGTTCCAAATAAATTTGATGATTGACTTTTCATTTCTGCAAAGAAGGCTGTTGGAATTTTGATTGGGATTCCACTAAATTTGTAAATCATTTTGGGTAGAATTGACATCCTGACAATATTTAGTCTTCTAATCCCTCAGTATGGAATGTCCTTCCATGTATTTGTCTTCTTTGATTTCTTTTAGCAATGTTTTATAGTTTTCCATCTGTAAGTCTATGCTTAGTTAAACTTATTCCTGGATATTTGATTCTTTCAGTTGCAATTGTAAATGGAAATTTTTTGCAAGATTCCTAAACCGTCTCTTTTTTAGTTGAGGAATTTTCTCTGAACTCTCCATTTCCTGGATTACTGTGAGGTCACTGAATTGTCCTAAAATATCACCATGCCATAAATATTGTCACTTTATTTGTTTATTGTTTTATGAAGATGTGTTCCTTGGCCACTCATCAATGTTTTCAATCAGCAATTTCTTCTGACATGCACCTATGCCTAATGCCAGGTACTATAATGGCTGACAGTAATAAACTGATTTTTTAAAGATGAAAAACTATGCTTGCAAAAAAAGGAAAAAACCTAGTGTACCTAAATTCTTCCACCCCCAAGCTGAAAAACAAAAGCGTTTATTAAATGCCAACTATATGTGACTCTGAATTATCTCATTTCCATCTCAATTAACCCTCACCTCTTTGCTACTATTTGACAAATGAGGAGACTGAAAGATCAGTCAGAAAGATTAAGCCGTTTACTAGAGATAACAGAGGCAACTGGCATGGCATCCCCTGACTTCCTGGCACTCACATGCTCTTCTTACTAAGGCATGCTGTTCACGGCTCCCCACTTGGAAAGGAGCATGGTGTGCCATCAGAAGCTCCAGTCTCAGGAGACCTGTCTTGTGTTGGTTTGGACACTGTTGGGCCATCAATAAAACTTAGGAGCACAAATTACTATGTGTCCCGGCAGCTGGGGCAAGTACTAAAGCTACAGGAGTCTGAACACTATTAAATCCCTCAATTCAACAGGTAGACAATTAAGACTCCCTCACACTTATTTTCATTTGACAAAGGATGTATACCATGGATCCATCTTTTATTCATACAAGGGCTCCACAAATTCTGTTATAATGAACTATCTTGTCCTTTTAAGGAAAACATTAAGCTATTAATATATTTCAAAGTTACAATGTAGTCGTTGGAACCTCATTACCATGTATTTCAGGTCCATGACAAAGAGTTATCCCACAGGTGACCCACTCTGACACGGAGGGAACACTTAGTCCCGGCAGAAGTCCTTTCGAATCACAGCCGGCTGTAGGCAACTCACCTGCCCCCTTTCTTTCTCTCGTTCTCTCTCTGCACCCTGCCCCACTTCAGAGGTGTTCAGGGCTGTTCTTCTAAGTATTTTAGTTAAATGCGTGTCCCTAAAACAAGTTTTT
>PVIY010059209.1:0-12139 GCA_004026745.1 Myrmecophaga tridactyla | reverse complement strand
GTCAATGCTTTCTTTTCAAAGACTGGCTGCTAGCGATCCAGAACTCGTCTTAACTCATAGCAAGGCACATGGTAGTGTCTGCTGCTCTCTCCCTTCTCTTCCGATTTTTGTTACTTTCAGCTTCTTGCTTCTGTTTCTTTCTCTCTTTGTCTAATTTCATTCTCTTATAAAGGATTCCAGTAGGAAATTAAAACCCACTCTGTATGAGATGGGTCACATTTTAACTTTTAAGATCCTACTCACCAAAAGAGCCTACTAAAAATAGGTCCATATCCAGAGAAATGAATTAACTTTAAGAATATGATTTTTTTGGAGTACATATAGTAGATACATACAGATCTACCGAGTCAGAAACTTTAAGAGTGGGGCCAGCTGTCAGTGTTTTAACAAACTCTCGCAGGTTGTTTGATGGTCCCCAGAGTTTAAGAACCAGTTCTCTAAACCAGTGGTTTGCAACCATGGCTGCACATTATAACAAGCTGGGGTGCTTAAAAATACCAGGGCTTACAGCTGCTGAGGAAGACAGTTTGAAGATTCCTCAGAAAGTTAAGTATAGTATTACTATATGACCTGGCAATCCCACATCTAGGTATATACCCAAAAGAATTGAGAGCAGATGCTCAGACAGACATTTGCACACCGATGTTCACAGTAGCACTATTCACAAATGCCAAAAGATGATTGCAAACTATCACACCATCCCAATCTAAACAACAAAAATTGAGGTTTTGGCACTGGAATTTCGCCCAGTGTATTCATTTCTTACGGATGTTGTAACAAATTATCACAAACTGGGTGGCTTAAAACAACAGAAATTTCATCTCATAGTTCAAGAGTACAGAAATCTGGACTCAAGGTGTCAGAAATCTTGCTTCTTCTATGGGCTCTAAGGGAAAATCCATCTCGCCTTTTCCAGCTTCTGGGGGCCTCAGGTGTTCCTTGCTTGTGGCAGCACAACTCCAATCTCTGCCTCCATCTTTCTCTGTCCTCTCCTTTTCTTATAAGGACACCAGTCATTGGATTTAAAACCCAGGCTTAAAAGTAATTAAGGATCATTTCAAGGTCTTCAATTACATCTGCAAAGACACTGTTTTCCAATGAGATCACATTCTGAGGTTCTAGGTGGACAATGAAATTGGGGTGGGGGTAGAAGAGCAAACACTATTCAACCCACTATACCCAGGACATGCTGTTTGCCAAACAGACCATATATACCACCTGGGAATAGTTAGCTGCATCATGCAAGGGGCTTAAACCAATAGGTACCAGAGTTCTGGTCCCACTGAGCAGTGAGGTCAGTTTGAAATAGTAACTTTTCACTATTAATATGAATTTTGTTTCCTTAGATGAGGTTCTTTTCAATACTTCCTTCTTCCTTTTCCTGTCATCCCTTGAAGAATTTTCTTCTGTTGCTTGTGGATATGTTTGTTTTGTATATAATTATAGGCTTGATGATGGTGTGAATTTTTGGTCAAAAGCAAAGTAAGCTGAAACTACCAAGTGCATTTCCATCAGTGATTTCCTTCAGGCTAAAGGGTCACTGGGTTAAGTGCCAATGATCTAATATCAACCCAGCATCACAACCACCCCTTCATTCAAACAAGGCTTCCCATTACTTGGAATACAAATCGGAGCACCGGCTTCACATTTGTGAGATTTATACCACCATTTAGAGAAATTCTTCTTGTACCTCCTCTGATAGCATCACTGGCAATTCAAAGCTGAATGGTTCAAATCAGATTTCATCTCCACTATGTAGTGGTTTAGTGTTGGAGGATGAACTTACAGACGATTAAATTTCACAAAACAAAGACAGATATACAACATAAAACAATTCAAGCTCCAAAAGCTTTATATTAGCTTTGGAAAAAAGAGCTACAGAAAGAAAAAGGCAGTAAAGATGAACTCTTTTAAGATTCTGTTTGTCTATCCTTCTGAATATAGCCTAACATTGTCACAAACTTAGAATTAAGACTTTATTTCAGTCACAACTAAGCAGAGCAGCAGATACCATTAGGTGATAAGTTTTAAAGTCATGAGAAAATATTTTTATTTTTAGACCTAATCCCAAAAAAGGCATTAATAATGTCAAAATTAGGACAATAATGTAAATATTATATTAATAGTACAAACCAATTTTTCATATGTAACTTCTTTCTTAAACATGAAGAAATGGTGAAAAATAAACAAGTAAACTATTAGAACCAAAGAGGTATTACAGAGCTGAATTATTTTCAGCCTAAAAGTCTTTATTTCTTCTCACCAACATGAAAAGAAATTCTCCTTTTCACAGAAACAAATAGGCCCTAAGCACTGTCTCCATTGCAGGATCATGCCTTCTGCTTTCTCACTATGTATCCAATAGCTCTGCCTTTCTAAGAAAAACATCTCTCTATACAGTCTTTTTTTTCCCTTGATGCTAGTTTTCTATTGCATTTTAAATTCCTCCTAGCTTTTTGAGAATTAAAAATTGGGTCTTTCTTCATTATAGGTGATAGAAATCTTTCTATCATCTATTTTCAGGTAATAGACTTTATTAACAAATCACAGTGTAAATCCACCATGTCCCTGTAGAAAGAAGTCTCATCATGTCAGTCAAGTTATGTGTAGAACTAAAGCAACTCAATTATCTTATTTGTGTTCAATATATTTAACCCGTAAATGACCCCTCCCAGCATCAAGGGACAATGTATTTAAAAAATACCACATACTACATATATTTGAATATTACCATTTCAGTCATTATAGTTAGCCTTTACAAATGTCAACAGTTGTTGAGTTAGTGTTAACCTAACAAACAAAATATCCTAAGTAAAAATTTGTCTGTAAATGCAATAAGAATGAGAGTCTTTAATCCTATATAGCTTAATAAAATGCCTGGATACATCCCAGAGTACATTAAGCAGATAATCAAAAATATTGGCAAAGTCCCCTGAGGGATGGAAGAAAAAATAAGGAATTATTAAATTTTACTTCTAGGGAAACCTCTGATACTGTGCCAAATATTAGGGACACCCAAATCAATAGGCCAAGCCCTTGATCTTGAGGCTTGCTCTTATGAAGCTTATGCATGTAGTGGAGCTTAGCCTACCTACCTCAGGTATGCCTAAGAGTCACCTCCAGAGGACCTCTTTTGTTGCTCAGATGTGTCTTCTCTCTCTCTAAACCCAACTCTGCAAGTTAAATCATTGCCTTCCTCCTTACGTGGGACATGACATCCAGGGGTGAAAGCCCCTCTAGTGGCGCGGGATGACTCCCAGGGATGAGCTTGGTCCTGACACCATGAGATCAACAATGCTATCCTGACCAAAAGGGGGAAAAGAAGGCATCAGTGGCTGAGAGAGTTCAAATTGAGTCAAGATGCTGCACTGGAGGTTACTCTTATGCATGCTTCAGTTAGACATTGCTACCTATCATAACCTATCATAACTATCATAACTTGCGAAACCCCAACCAAAACCATTCCTGCCAATCCTAAAGAACACCTAGGACCGTATATAAGATTCTACAAAGGTTCCATGCACTAGGGTAACTTTCCAGAAGCCTATAATGTCCAGATGTGTCCCTGGCCCAGGTAAGTCCTAAAATGCAGAGGGGCCAGCCTTTCCAGAACATCAACGGGTTCCATCCCCCATCCTATATTATTGACCACCCCTTCCAACATGAAAAATTAGAATGGACACAGCTCAAATACCCCTGAAGAGTAAGAGAAAGATCAAAGGTGATGGTGGAGTTGTATAGAGAAGGTCAGGTTTAACAAATTAGTATGAGTGCGGAATCATTATACTGATATTTCTTTTAGCCTCCAGTACTTTAGACCAGCTAGAAATAAAAGCCTAAAATTGTGGAATTATAACCCATACCAAACTCTGAAATCTGTTCTACAAATAATGTTTGCAATGTACTCTGAAATTTATTGCTTTTATGTATATATGCTATTTAAAGAGAAGGAGTATAACAGAGAAGATAGGATTTAACAAATGAGGATGACTGCTGAATCATTATATTGATATTTCTGTTGGTTTCCAGTGTCTTGGAGCAACTAGAAGAAAAAATGAAAAGTCATGGAACTGTAGTCTATACCAAACTTTAAAATCTGTTCTATAACTAACTACTCGTTAAAATGTACTTGGAAGGTGGGCCGTGATGGTTCAGTGGCAGAATTGTTGCCTGCCATGATGGAGACCCAGGTTCGCTTCCCGGTACGTACCTGTGTTAAAAAAAAACAAAAAATGTACTTGGAAATTTGTTGCTTTTTTGTATATATATTTCACAGTAAAAAAGAAAAAAAAACTGTCTGAAAGTGCAGTAACCCAAATACCTTTTCTCAGACATTAAGACACAGCAGAATTTCAGGGGTGAATCTATGACCCCATTAGATGGTAACGCTTCAAAGGCAGGAACTCAGCCTTCTCCTCAGTCACTGGCTCTGTATGCCATGCAGGAGCCCTACACACGGGCCAGGCTCGGCTTGCTGAGTGGATGAGTGGAAGAACAGGCTTCCCCCAGAGCAGACCCTTTGTTATACCAAGATAAGGAACAGTTGCTTCCTGCTAGTAGTGTTGAACCAGGGACACTGTGTAACACCCTTGCCCAAGAAAAAGAAGCTTTGGATTTATGAATTACCTCTGTTAACTTGGACTAGTATGTTAAGCTCCTTGAAAGCAGGATTTTCTTGGTAAACCCTACCAGGCCTAGCAGAGAGCTTTGAATGTAGTTATGTTTGTTACACTGAATTTAATGTCAATGAAAATAAATACATCAATGCATGGCTCCAAATCTTACTCATTAGAGTCACTGTTTTAAGTCCTCATTGCAACTATGATATTAATCTTTTGATTAGGTAATGCATGCAGATGGTACAAAATTCAAAATGTATAAAGGGCATAAAGTGAATAGTATGTCTCCATAATCATTACTCCCAGCTACCCAGAACTCATCCTAGGAGGAAAAAAAAAAAGAAAACTTCCTTTTTTAAAAAAAAAAGGAAAGAATATAAACGCCGTATGGAAAACAAACCCTTTTTCCTTGGGTGCTTTTGTCATGTCATTAACCTTTTCTTATTTTTTTTAGACTAGGAAAATATTTTCTACTGTAAAGTAAACGAAAACCAGTATACCAATGAAGATCTGCAAGCAGTATTAAAAAGGCTGGCAGTAGCAAGCTTAAAAGCCATCTGCCTGAAGCCTACTGCGCTTTCTTCTTGATTATTCCACAGAATCACAACTTCCATCAATAACCAATAAGGGTGGGTCTTACCTCTAACAACCATGTGCCGTTTACTAATGGGCTGTGATATAAGTTTGCATTGGAAGTTGTTTCCAAGGTTATTTCTCAATAAGATAGTGTGCAGACAGTCAAGGACCTTTTCTTAAGTGGTTCTTTAAGAAAACAGTGGTTTGCTGCTTATTTTAATCCAGTTGGTAGAGATAAACCACTCGGTGAAAGAATAAAGACGGAGGATTAAGATCAACAGACAGAAGCATTTATTTTGACAGCATTTCCTGATGTTTCAAATCTGCTCTGAGTTTTGTCTTGTTTTGTTTTATTAGATTACATGGGCTTTTCACCTATATAGAGAAGTACAGATACTTCACTGAAGCACAGAAGAAAACATATGTTCTTGTCTGCTAAATAAACACACACTTGCCAAATGCATTTGGCCCTATGGGAAAACAGCCAGTTTACCAACCCCATTTGTGATTTTATGTTACATTTTAGTGACTTCAGAGAAATTCTATAATATTTCTTGAGAAGTTCAGCAATCTTTACTCTAAAATAATTTTAAGGAAGAAAAACAAAGAGGAGAGAAGCAGCTAAGATTTAAAAAAATATATTTTGGAGCAATAACAAATGCATCCTCTATCAAGAATTATGAAAAGTTTCATACAACAGCTGCTTCTTTCACACCATTCCTAGAACACAGGCCTTTGTCGGAGAGAGCTACTTTTTAAGCATTAGATGAGCATTAAATTGTCTTTGAATATTTGTGAGCACCTGAGATTTCTTAGGTAATACTTCAAGTTAAATTAAATAAGAGAATACCACAAGCAGATCATTTCAGGCATTATGAGTCTGCAAGTCAATTCCACAACTCAGGGTACTATTTTGTTCTCCGAGCAGTTGGTGTAAAGTGGTACATAATTTGAACTATCACCTACTAAAACTTGCATACACATGCCTAATGCTGATTTTTCCAAGATACGTGATAACGCATACTGTATATTAGAAGGTAAGACAGAGCCCTTAACGATCCCCTAGGGATGCAGCTCTCTTTCTCTTCTGTCTCTCCAACAGCAATGATCTTTGCTGCAGGTTCTGCAGCCTAAAAATGTTTTATGAATCATTTCAACTTTAAGAAACTTAATCAGATTTAATCCAAAAAGGAAAAAGGGAGATAGTAGCATTTACACATTTCTGGAAGCTAGCAGCAAGATAAATCCAATATGACAAATCTCTGTGGGGTATTAAGTGGATTTTCTTATAGAAGGCACACATAAGG
The DNA here is from genome assembly GCA_004026745.1 of Myrmecophaga tridactyla. Lineage (NCBI taxonomy): Eukaryota > Metazoa > Chordata > Mammalia > Pilosa > Myrmecophagidae > Myrmecophaga > Myrmecophaga tridactyla. Next base: position 5,637 of record PVIY010059209.1, on the reverse strand, counting down.
CATGCCTAATGAGAATGTAAGGTGCTGGGTTTTGAGAAACGGGCTATTATTTATGAATAGCGGGTGGTATCCAAAAGAAATGCATTTAAGGATTTAAACACTGAATCTCTCCAGGGCCTGGACTTTGCTCTATGCATTACTCAGGACAGAAAACAAGAAACGCTGTGGTTTGTATGTGATCCTTCAGATAACCACACATTTTATAGGATAAACTATAAGTCTTTAAAACCTCTGGGCTTTTCATTCTGCTAAACAAGATCCTAATTCAGAACTGTCAAGGAGAAAATTTTGTCATAGTGGAAAGAGCACTCCCCTAGGAATAAAAAAAAATGGGGACCTTAGTTTCTTCATCTATGAAATAGATAAGATAATCCGTGCCCTGCCTACCTTATAATGTCCTTGTAAGGCTTAGTGAGATAATACAGTTGAAACAAGTTTTGAAGACTGCATGCTTAAAAAGTGTATGATGTTAGCATTGTGATTATCTGAAAAACCATCATGACCATTTAGGATTTCCTCTACGTCAGAGTCGCCTCATGGTTGGGATCTGGCCGGGAAAGCTCCTCCACCATCCTAGGGGACTCAGCCATTCATCTTCATCGCCAACGAGGCCGCAGGTGTAGAGCTGCCAGAAGCTAATCAAGTAAGTAGAGAAAGCTTTATTCTCTTCTCCCAGATTGTGTGCAACTAGTAGACCCAGATCCTATTTCATCACCACATCCCCAGTGTCCCACAGACTCAACCCTACTGAGTAACTGTGGGTGAGGTGAAGAGAACGAGGTGTCTGCTGTCAGCCCAGAACTACACTAGGCATTTTAATGAACATATGAGTCAGGGTTCCAACATGGACGCAGGACCACTAGCACATACACACATACTAAGGTAGTTATGATAGGATGTCGACCCTGCTCAGTTGTTGCGCTGGTTAAACACTATATGGACGGCTGTGGTTTTTGTGTCTGGTGCTCAGACCAGAAGTCAGCAGGGCAGGCAGTCAGAAGGAAGGATGGACAAGAAACAAGGATAAACTGGAATCGGCAATGGCAAGGATGAAAGGAATCGTCAAGGAGGAACCAGAACCCATATGTCTCTCACCACCTCCAGGCCTCCAGCCTGAGGATGGGAGGTGTCCTTCAGGTGAAGCCATGCTCTTCATCAGGGAGCTAAACTCACATCTGGCCCAGGATTCAGAGAAGCAGACATTCCAGCCAGCCCCAAACTGCTCTGAGCCAACCATGAGTCAGCAGAAAAGTGGCAATGTTCCAGCTCAAAAGAATATGATGGCAGTTTCGCATATGCCTCCCAAATCTCATGCAAAGTATCTCTTGTGACCCATGAATTACCCAGAGAAGGGAATTCTGGGAAACCAGTGTTACACATCTGCTAGTTGCCTGGCACTCTGTATCCTCATTGGAATCCTACAACTCTATGGAACTATCATTTTTCCTGTTTCACTGTTGAAATCTCTAGTAGCCTGTTGTTGGGCTTGGAACCCACACCACCTCAAAGCCCTTAGTCCATGCCCGTTGCCCTCTGCCATGGCACCTTCAGACGAGCCAGGGCACTCACACACACGCTGAGCCTGACCACGTATGTTTCCTCAGGGAGGTAAACCCTGAGTAAATCCACAGCCTCTCGAAGAGCTTCCATAGGTTTCTCCACAGAGACACAACTGAGGATAGACACTATTTCACATTCTTTCCAATCTCACAAAAATGGTTCAGAAAGGAGTCAATTTGGAACCCCAGAGAACACACCCTTGGAGGGTGGGAAGAGGTAGAAAAGCTGAAGAAGGCTTCCAAGATTGTACCCTTAAAGCCTGGTTTAGTCTCTCACCTCAAATGCTTCCTGCATTCTCTCTGGTGCAATCAGCAAACGTGTAATGAGGAGCCCCTGTGCGCCTGGAAGGCCTGCTGTGTATGCACTTCTCGTCTCCATGCCCTCACAGGGTGAGCAGGGCAGCACTGGGTCACACTTCCCAAAGACAGTTCTTTCCCTACCTGGGGATTCTCCACGTTCCCCAACGTACTCACGTTGGGTGCATTTCACAATTCTAGTTTCTTAAAAGAACAACCGCTCATTCATCCATTCCCAGTGGACGTGCTTCTCTCAGGCACTCTTCTAAAGCTTCTCCTCCAGCTAGAAGCTCTTCAGGAAGTCACAGTTCATTTCATTACAGGGTATCTTTAAGGTTTCAGTCTGAAAGTGAGGGCAGAAAAGTCGCCTGTGCCATGGGAAGAGAAATGAATCTGTGAATTTGCCATTCTTTAATTTTTCAGGAAAAATGTTCACATTTTTAGCTATAATTTTGTAGATTATATAGACCAAAAATGTTACCAAATAAGTGAGTTTTGAAGTCTTTCAAATACTCAAATATAAACCCAAAGAAAATTAACCAAATCGAATATCGGATTTTTATGTCTCTTTTTTGCTACTGCTATTTTTGTGCAAAAACTGAGCTAGGGAAAGAATCAGTTCTATTTCATTCCAGAATTAGCATGTCTTCCTCTACGCGAGGCAGGCTGAGCAAACTGGGAAGCACAGGAAGTTGAATCTTCCACAGCCTTTCAGGCCTGTCTTCCTCCAAAGGCATTCTAAGGACCCATGAGCCAGACACTTCCAGACACAAAGCTCATTTGTCCTGTGTCCCTTCTCTATTAGTCAGCCTCTAACATCAAGAACTCAAAGTCATACATGTGTAGAAGAGGATTAAAAGTGACCAGAAGCAATGGCACAAACACTCTTATCGAAGAACTTCACATTTTTAACTTAAGTTAGCAACTGATAGGGAGTTTTCAAAAACTTGGGGAAAGAAAAGAGGTAGACATTTTGTGAAAAGGGCCATGGAAAACCAGCCACAGCCAAATAGGAAATTTGCATTTTTAATTAAAGAAAGATGGAAATTGTTCTGGAAAATATTGTGGTCATAAAGTAAATAAAATGCAGCTCATGGCAAAAGGCACTTTTATGTGATTCTCCTTTAGGTAAAACATTATTTCTATGCTGTGATATATTATCAGGAGGGTAGAAATCACCTTTTCCATCTCTCTTCCTATTTCACATCAGAGTTTTTTCCAAGGTCGTTAAAATGAAAGAATGACAGTAGACTTTCTTATCAACAGCTTGTTCCAACAGATACGATACATGGGTTGAGGATCAAAAAGAGCATGAGAAGTATTTCTGCCAACATTGTAGAAAATATTGAACATCTGCTATATCTGGGATCCTGGGAGTTGTAATTATAATTTTTTGAAATCTGTACACAAGAGTTATAAATATTAGAACTGTAGCCTGTGAAAGCCATGAAATATTTAGCTTGTTTGGCAGGCTTAAGCAAAACTCATAAACTTAATTTAAGCAAGCCAAACACTATAGTTTTACCAATTTTATATCTTTCATGTCATTAGTTAGATAAATTACAGCAAACTATAAAACAGTATAAAGATTACCAACTGGAAGTCATATGGAAATCCCAAAAAAGATGCATTTTGAGAATTAACTCATTTAAATAACACTTTACCTTTCACCTTTGCCAGTCATCATGGCTCCTCTGGGATTCTTGACTCTGGTTTGTGAGGGAAGCAGGATTTCTTGCTCTTAGGAAGTGGCTTTGGGGTAAGTAAGGATAAAAGCCTGGCAGCAAGTACAGTAAGCAGGTTCACAACAGCCACAACCAGATCCAAAGGGCACTAGTGATTTCCGCTGTTGTCAGTTCAGCCTGTCAAATTCCCATACGCTACTCGGACTGAAAACCTCTCAAACTCACAGGCACAGGCCTGGTAAACGGCTCTGTGCTGCTGCAGAAGGAAGCCGAGCCACCAAGGGCACAGAGAGAAGCCAGGTTTTTCCATCATGTTAGTTCTGAGCCACAGTTCCATCTCAGAGACTTGTCCTTAGAAAAAAGACGTGCTGTAACTTATTCTGCTGTATCCATCTTCCAGACGCCTTCTTGATTTAATTACATTACAGTTATCACCAAGGAGACTTTCATGCTTTTTTCAAAGTTAAGAGAGTACCATACGAGGAGCACCAACATTTCTTCATTTGCATCCCCTCCAGGCTCCCTAATCCTACCCTCAAGCCCAAAATGTTTCCCAATGAGAAACAAAGGATAAGATTAACTGAAAGATTCTGAAGGGGGGAAATAATTGATGATGATAGCATTTACTTGATAGCATTTTATTCATATATCTTATCAATGGAACCTCAAAGTAACCCTGTTTATGACAATGTGTAGGTGACTTCTACAGATTAAAAAAAAATAATAGAAAAGAGGGGACCGCACAACTAGCAGGCTGACCCTGCAGTCTCCTGAGGCATGGTCTAGCCCTCAGGTCACAAGAGAGGCTGATCCACAGGAGACAGAGGCAGGTATGAGCTGAGGGACCCCCAGTCCAGCCACATCCGCCTGCTGGCAGTGCTTCCAGAACTCACGGCTTCTCTTCCTCCTGGCTCTTCCCTCCACCCCAACGCTTTTTAGACTCAGTATCTATTAAAACTTCCCACTCCCCTCTCCCTGCCTTGTCTTCCTCGCTTAACCCCTACAAAGGACCGAAACTGGCTGTCAGCTCCGGGGCTTGCCACAAGTCATAGAAGCCTTTGTTAACAAGGTAAGAATCTCCAGGAATCCCCTCTTTGCTGTCTCTACACTCCGTGCATGAGAGCAATCAAATGGGTCAGCTGGAAACCTCTAGCTGCGAACGCATAAAAGAGCGGCTGAATAGAAAAGTTCAAACGAGATATTTCACTGAAATATCCTGCTGGTCCCGTTTTATTCTGCATTTAAGAAAATAATACCCATGTCCAAACAGCCTCTTTCTCCCTGAAGTAGACAGTTGATATCACACAGGCTGTATATTCAGGGGAACCAATTCAAGGCAGAACTGAAAGTTCCAATTCAATCCAATCAGTTCATGTCATACATCTGGGACCAGTCCAGCAGGGCTAGGATGTGACTTGAAAGAGCCAATGTGGGTCGTCAGTGGCCCACACAGGCAGGAATTGACATCTGAGGTCTACTCGGGCAGGAAGTGAGAGTTGACGGTTTTTGAGTGCCTGCTGTGTGCCAGGCATAGCGTAAGGCTTTTTATATATGGTTCTCAACTCACCGTCACAGCAACCTTATGAGATAGATTTTTTGTATTAGCATCCTCCTTTTAAACAGTGTCATAGCCTTAAGATTACAGAGCCAGTAAATGGAAGCTATAAAAATGATCTGCAAATCCAACACAAATGGAAATTTTAGGGTGACTCTGCATTCAACTCACCCTTAAGAATGGTGGGTCTCGAGGCGTGCCTTGACCTGACATGCAGAACTGAGATGGAAGGGAACTTAGATGGAAGGACTAGTTCATCCCACAATCTTGGGATAAAGACTAGAACCCAACTTCCAGTTCTGGGGAAGTTCCTGTGGCAGAGGACAGGGGGTTCTGTGCAGCTGCATTTCTCTCAGTGTGACCCCCCCCCCATCTAGTCTCTGCAGGGATCAGGGCCACAGAGGGCATAGAATTCTCTGAGCTCGGAGTGCCAAGCCCTGAGGAGACTGACAAAACCAGCTGGAGGAGCGAGAGGCCTTGTGTTCTGTCTCCTTTCCCTTTTGATCTTAATCACAGGTGAAGTTAAAAAGGGGCCAGAGGG
>PVIY010059208.1:0-12136 GCA_004026745.1 Myrmecophaga tridactyla | reverse complement strand
ATTTCAAATAATTAACTTCTTGAAAGAGACAAATAAGTCAAAACCAAGGCCAGAAGACAATGCATTGTCAGTGAGGTAGGGCCTATTTTACACCTGTTGGACAGCTTACTAGTTATTCATCTGCACTGACAGGAAGAAAGCATTTATGTACCTGACAGAGTTGATAAATGTGGTTAACACCAGCCCTACATTTTAAAATCGATATAGAATGCTTTTCAGAGCACACCTGGATCAAGCAGCGTACCAAAAACAAACAGCTACCAACCTTGAGCTTGTCTTAAGGAAACTTCTCTAATAAAAAAAGCATCTTTAGAATGTGAAAGGGACTTATAGTATGGAGCAGTAAAAAGCAGGCATTCAGGGAGCACTCTTAATACCTCATGTGCAATTTGGACTAAAATTGATCAGGATTCTACATGGCTGTAGGTGCGGAAGCACTAACACATCCATAGAATCTTCTAGGTTCTGAGCTTCCAAATGCAGTTTCTCATTTGCCTGGATTCATTAATTTATTCAACAAACATTTATAAAGAATCCTGAGGATTTGCTGATGAACAGAACAGGATCCCTTTGAAAGAGACACAGGTGTTGTGGGAGCACACAATAGGGGCACTAAGCCCCACTTGGCAGGAGGAGAGACTAGGTAAACTTTCCTAGAGGGAGGCAGAATCTTATAGTGAATGTCTGGAGTTCGGCAGCCCTGAGTTCAAAGCCAGGTTCAGCCACTTACTAGCTGTGTGTGACTTTGAACAAGTCACTTAATTTCCATGAGCCTTGGTTTCTCATCTGTGGGATGACAACAATAATGGCATATACCTCATATGGTGGTACAGATTAAATAAACAATCCATATAAGGTGTTTATCACAGATTCTGTCATCTAATAAGTGTTCAAAAAAAGAAAAGAATGCATATCTATACATTTACTTCCTTCTTCTAATTATTAAGCAGCCCCAGGATAGTAGGCGCTGTAGGCAGTAAAGAAGTATTCTTCTAACACAACAGTTGTATGACTTCTTCCAAACTGTGTTCATAGGTAGATAAAATGGGAATGATTTTTTTGGAACGCCAATTCCACAACTGTTAGTTATATCTGCTGCTCTTTGTTCTACTAAAGCTGGCTACTACACCAGTGCCATAGAAAAACCTAATATTTAAACACACACATAATGCAGCCTCTAAATACATACATACACACAAACACACCATGTACCAGGTTTTGCATTAGGTCCTTTCACATGTTTACTCTCATTAAATCCTTACACCAACCATAAGGGCACATTATTACTATTCCTTGTTTATAGATGAAGGAAAAGTTCAGTGAAATCTGACTAACCTGCTCAAACTTAATCAGATCACCCTTACTGCAAAGCCTATGAACTGCTAGGAGACAGTATACCCTTTAAAAGCTGTCTTCCCACCAGCTTGATAGAGGGAATTTCTGTATAAACATCTCAGGAAAAGCTTAATTTACAGACTCTCTTCTTCTCTGACAGGAAAAGGGAGTATATATGCCTATTTCTGATTCCTCCCCAGACTCAGTACTAAATATTAGAATTCACCATTTTGCATAAAGATTGTCATTGTCTACACATCAAAAGAGAAACACAGGAAAAATGTGTGTATACACTTCATTTGAACTTATTAAAATTAAGCAAAATTACATTTGGAGCTTGAATTATCCTAAATTATGTTTTCATTAGATAGATAAGCTTTTCGGTTGCTTCTAACCAACGTGAACTAAGCAATTATCATTACACAGCAAGTAAACAGGATTGTGGGTAGGTAGTGGAGTATGGAATTCCAAGACTCAGTCCTTCCACCCAAACAACTATTAAATAGGCAGGAGCTGTCTGAAACAACTATTTTGAAACTCTGGAGGCAAGAAAAACACTGTACAGCATCCAGGGAAGAGAGGGAGGAAGAGGTTGATAAATTACGTTAACTGTAATTTGCTCTCTTTGCTTGGGGGCTACTAGTGCCCATCCCCTACTCTCCTAGCAAGATGCTATGGGGTCTAGTCCCTGTATAGCTTGCTGGTGAGAGAAAGCGACATAAAAATCCTCTCCCACAAGAATGGGGTCATCATGCTAATCACTGATCACTGCTTTTTAAAAAAATTTTTTTTAATACATGCTGTATGGCAAGGTCACATTTCATTATTTTTCCTTGTGGGTAGCCATTATTGCAGCACCATCTGTTGAAATTTTATTTGTTTGTTTTTCATTTGTTTTTCTGGAAGTACATGGACTGGGAATAGAACCTGGGTTTCCCACATGGCAGGTGAGAATTCTACTACTGAACTACTTGGCACCCCCTGACCACTGCTTTTGATGAGCAAGTTTGGATAGCTAGGGGCCTGTCACTGAAGGCAGCTATTATGTCAAACTGCCTGGAACAGGGCAGGTGGCAGTGGAGACTTTTAAAAGCTGTACTTCCACAGGGTTTCATTTGCTGGGCAGGCCAAGAAAGCTTAGATTTGGGGAGCCATCAGAGAAGATCTTGATGATCTTCCTGTTTCCCTCCCCAAGTCCCTTTTGAGCCAGTCTGTGCCCCCTTTCTGCACCCATGGTCCTGTTATGGCTGGGAAAGACTAACTTGAGAAAGTCATCTCTGGAATGACCCTGTCATGGTCAAGTTTATGTGTCAACTTGGCCAGGTGGTGGTACCTGTTTGTCTGCTTGGGCAAGTGCTGGCCTGTCTTTTGCTAAGAGGACATTTCATAGGATTAGATCATGATCACATCAGCTGCATCCACAGCTGATTCGATTTGTAATCAGCTAAGGGGGTATGCTTTTTTAATGAGTGATGCTTAATCTAATCACTGGAAGCCTTTTAAGGAGAATTCAGAAGAGACAGGTTCTCTTCCTGCTTTGACCGGTGACCCTCTCCTGTGGAGTTCGTCCAGACCCTCCCTTGGAATTGTCAGCTTCACAGCCTGCCCTACAGATTTTGGGCTCTGCATTCCCATGGTTATATGAGACACTTTTATAAATTTTATATTTACGAATGTTTCCTGTTGATTCTGTTTCTCTAGAGAACCCTAATTAATACAATGTGGTACCAGGAGTGGTTCTTAAGAAACAGAATCTTAAAAATGGGTTTTTATGAATGGTTTTCTAAACTGACTGGACTCAAAGGCACTAAGGACTCTGATTCCCATAATCAGAATGACACTCCCAATCCATGGAATGAGGTAGCAAAAGAGATAGTCAAAATATCACCCTTCGATTATTCTAATGCTTCGCTTGTATGAAGCTAGGCTCTGGGGTATAATATTTTTCACACCTTTACGGAGTTTTGTGGAAATGGTACGTATAGAGATGTTGGCTGGTTGTCTTTAGATAACTATACCTTAATGAGTGAAAGGGATGGGCTTAAGGCTTCAAACGAGAAGCTCACGTGCCATCTGACCAATGTAGACGTTTCTGTGAGTGTTCTGAAGGAAAATCTTATTTCCTTTAGCCGTAGACTTGAGATCTCTGACTCAGAATCTTATTGTTAGAGTAGCAACTTTACAATGTAAACTGAAATCTCAATGTTGCATGGTGTCTGCCGTTAAAGTGAGGGCATTGTTTGGAAAGGAGTGGGATCCTGAAAAATGGGATGGCAACATATGGATGGATAATGATGTTGGGGGTGAGGTTGAAACCCTGGGTCACACTGAGTCTTCTCTAGATAGCCCTGTAATAGTCTGCCCTGAGGACATAGCCGCCCCACCTCCAGTCTGCCTTGAGCAGTTAGCCATCCAACCTCCACCTGAAGGGATTAGCCCTAGAGTGATTAATCCTGTTTTACCAGATGAACTTGCAAATGAATGCCCTGAAGCAAATGGCTTGGAAGATACTTCTAATTCTTTTCATGATCCACTCCCACCACCCCTCATTTCTTCCAGACCTATTACTAGATTAAAGTTCCAACAGGCCCCTAAAATGAGGTACAAAGTATCACACATGAGGAGGTCCATTATACTGCAAAACAACTGTGTGAGTTTTCCAATTTATATAGACAGAAATCAGGGGAATATGTGTGGCAATAGATTTTAAGGGTGTGGGATAATGGTGGGAGGAATAAAAGGCTGGATCAGGCTGAATTTATTCATATGGGCCCACTAAGCAGAGATTCTGCATTTAATGTTATAGCTCAAGGGGTTAGAAAAGGCATTAACAGTTTGTTTGGATGGTTGGCTGAAACATGCATCAAAAGGTGGCCGACATTAACTAAGGTTGAAATGCCAGAACTGCCATGATTTAATGTAGATGAGGGGATCCAACAGCTTAGAGAGATTGGAATGTTAGAGTGGATTTATCATGCAAAGCCTGCTCTTACACCCCAGGAATGTCTGGAGGATGAACCTTTTACCAGAACAGTGAGAAATAAATTTGTGAGACTAGCACCATCATCCCTGAAGACCTCTGTAGTTGCACATCTCCGTAGGTCAGATATTACTGTGGAAACTGCTGTCACTGAGCTGGAATGCTTAAACACAACGGGGATGACTGGATGCCGAGTTGGCAGAAGCCAGGTGGCAGCAATTAATTGCCAAAGACAGGGTGGATGTGGCTATTATAATAGACAGCAAACTCAAAGCAGGAGTCAAAATAATCTGACTCACAGATATTTGTGGCATAGGCTAGTAAATCATGGGCTACCTAGAAATACAACAGATGGGCAGTCTACTAAATTCTAGTTTGAGCTGTATAAACAAAAGAGTTCTAGGTCAAGTGAACAGAAGTTCTAGGTCAAGTGAACAGAAGTCTAACGTGAATTATGAAAACACAGAGTCACAGCCCCTTAATCAGTTTCCAGACTTGAGACAGTTTACAGACCCAGAGCCCCTTGAATGAAGGGGAGGCCAGGTCCCTTTGGGGGAGAACCCTGTTATACTGCTACAAATCTACACTGTTAATCCTTCCTCCAAGCCTTCCCCAAGGAGACCGACGGCCTTTTACCAGGGTAACTGCGCATTGAGGAAAAGGAAATGATCACATATTTCGGGGATTAGTAGACACTGGTTCAGAAGTGACATTAATTCCAGGGGACCCAAAACGTCACTCTGGTCCACCAGTCACAGTAGGGGCTTATGGAGGTCAGGTGATCGATGGAGTTTTAGCTCAGGTTCGTCTCACAGTGGATTCAGTGGGGCCCTGGACTCATTTTGTAGTTATTTCCCCAGTTCCAGAATGCATAACTGGAATAGACATACTGAGCAACTGGCAGAATCCCCACATTGGCTCTCTAACTCGTACAGTGAGGACTATTATGATGGGAAAAGCCTGGTGGAAGCCACTAGAACTGCCCCTACCTAGCAAAATAGTAAATCAGAAGCAATACTGGATTCCTGGAGGGATTGCAGAGATTACTGCCACTCTCAAGGACTTGAAGGGTGCAGGGGTCATGATTCCCACCACATCCCCATTCAACTCTCCTATTTGGCCTGTACAGAAAACAAATGGGTCTTGGAGAATGACAGTGGACTATTGTAAGCTCAACCAGGTGGTAACTACAATTGCAGCTGCTGTACCAGATGTGATATCATTGCTTGAGCAAATTACATCCCCTGTACCTGGTATGCAGCTATTGATCTGGCAAATGCTTTTTTCGTAATAGCTTTGAGTAAGGACCACCAGAAACAGTTGGCTTTCAGCTGGCAAGGTCAGCAAAATATTTTCACTGTCCTACCTCAGGGGTATATCAACTTTCCAGCCTTATGTCATAATCTTGTCCGCAGGAACCTTGATCGTTTCTCCCTCCCGCAAGACATCACACTGGTCCATTATATTGATGATATCATGTTGATTGGACCTAGTGAGCAAGAAGTAGCAACTACTCTAGACTTACTGGTAAGGCATTTGTGTGTCAGAGGATGGAAGATAAATCCAACAAAAATACAGGGGCCTTCCACCTCAGTGAAATTTCTAGGTGTCCAGTGGTGTGGGGCATGTTGAGATATCTCTTCTAAGGTGAAGAATAAATTGCTGCATCTGGGCCCTCCCATGACCAAAAAAGAGGCACAATGCCTAGTTGGTCTCTTTGGATTGTGGTAACAACATATTCCTCATTTGGGTGTGCTACTCTGGCCCATTTATTGAGTGACCAGAAAAGTTGCTAATTTTGAATAGGTACCTGAAGAAGACGAGGTTCTGTGACAGGTCCAGGCTGCTGTACAAGTTGCTCTGCCACTTGGACCATATGATCCAGCAGATCCAATGGTGCTGGAACTATCAGTGGCAAATAGAGATACTGTTTGAAGCCTTTGGCAGGCCCCTATAGGAGAATCACAACACAGACCCTTAGGATTTTGGAACAAAGCTTTACCATCTGTTGCAGATAACTACTCTCCTTTTGAGAAACAGCTTTTGGCCTGCTACTGTTCCTTAGTAGAGACCAAATGCTTAACCTTGGGCCAACAAGTTACCATGAGACCTGAGTTGCCTATCACGAGCTGGGTGTTGTCTGACCTACCAAGCCATAAAGTTGGGCGTATGCAGCAGCACTTCATCATAATGGCATATACAAAATAGGGCCAGAGCAGGTCCTGAAGGCACAGATAAGTTACATGAGGAAGTGGCCCAAATGCCCATGGTCTCCACTCCTGCCACATTACCTTCTCTTTCCCAGACCAGAGCTATGGCCTCTTGGGGAGCTCCTTACAGTGAATTGACTGAGGAAGAGAAAACTCAGGCCTGGTTTACAAATTTTTCAGCATGATATGTAGGTACCACCCAGAAATGGACAGCTGCAACACTATAACCCCTTTCTGGTGTGTGCTTGAAGGACAGTTGTGAGAGGAAATTCTCCCAGAGGGCAGAACTTTGAGCAGTGCACCTGGTTGTTCATTTTGCTTGCAAGGAGAACTAGCCAGAGGTGTGTTTGTATACTGACTCATGAGCTGTTACTAATGATTTGGCTGGATGGTCAGGAACTTGGAAAGACCATAATTGGAAAATAGGTGACAATACGTCTGGGGAAGAGGTATGTGGATAGACCTTTCTGAGTGGGCTAAAAACATGAAGATATGTGTGTCCCATATGAATGCACACCAGAGGGTGACTTCAGCAGAGGAAGGTTTTAATAATCAAGTGGATAAGATGACCTGTTCTGTGGATACCAGTCAGCCTCTTTCCCCAGCAACTTCTGTCATCGCTCAATCGGCTCATGAACAAAGTGGTCATGGTGGTAGGGATGGAGGTTATGCATGGGCTCAGCAACATGGATTCCACCCCCCAAAGCTGATCTGGCTACAGCCACTGCTGAGTGCCCAATCTGTCAGCAGCAAAGACCCACACTCAGCGCCCGATATGGCACCATTCCCCAAGGTGACCAGCCAGCTACATGGTGGTAAGTTGGTTACATTGGACTATTCCCTTCATGAAAGGGACAGCAATTTGTTTTAACTGGAATAGACACATACTCTGGATATGGGTTTGCTTTCCCTGCATGCAATGCTTTTGCCAAAACTACCATTCGTGAGTTTACAGAATGCCTTACCGATCATCATGGTACTCCATACAGTATTGTGTCTGATCAAGGAACACACTTCACAGCAAATTAAGTGCAGGAATGGGCACATGCTCATGGAATTCTCTGGTCTTACCATGTTCCCCATCATCCAGAAGTATTTGGATTGACAGAACAGTAGAATGGCCTTTTGAAAATTCAGTTACGGTGCCAATTGGGTGGCAATACCTTGAAGGGCTGGGGTAATGTTCTCCAGGAAGCTGTGTATGCGCTGAATCAGCATCTGCTGAATGGTGCTGTTTCTCCCATAACCAGGATCCATGGGTCCAGGAACCAAGGGGTGGAAATGGGAGTGGCACCACTTACTATTATCCCTAGTGATCCACTAGGAAACTTTTTGCTTCCTGTCCCTGTGATCCTGAGCTCTACTGGTCTCCAGGTTTTAGTTCCAAAAGGGGGAGTGCTTCCACCAGGAGAAACAATAATGATTTCATTGAACTGGAATCTAAGACTGCCACCTGGTCACTTTGGGCTACTCATGCCACTGGATCAACAAGCCAAGAAGGGGATTACATTATTGTCTGGGGTGACTGACCCTGACTATCAGGGGAAAGTAGAACTGCAACTACATAATGGAGGTAAAGAAGAGTTTTCTTGGAATATAAGAGATCCCCTAGGTCATCTTTTAGTAGTACCATGCCCTGTGATTAAAATCAATGGAAAACTGCAACAACCCAATCCAGGCAGGACTACCAATGGCTCTGAAACTTCAGGAATGAAGGTTTGGGTCACCCCACCAGACAAAGAACCACGGCCAGCTGAAGTGCTTGCTGAGGGTAAAGGGAACATGGAATGGGTAGTGGAAGAAGGTAGTGATAAATAGGAACTTCGACCACATGATCAGTTACAGAAACGAGGACTGTAATGCTGTTTTGTTCATGTTACACTATTTAAGTTGTAAGATATCAAGTTTAAGAATGAATATTACCCAAGGACTTGCACCCTATTCTGGAGAGATTTAATGTGTTTCCAGTTATATGTAGGACAGTTGAGTATTGTTAGGTGAAAGAAAAAACCGTATGTTTTATCGTTTTTTTAATTTAGAAATTTGGCATGATTTAAGGTGGTATGTATGGCTGCTAAGTTGACAAGGGGTGGACTGCCATGGTCTGGTTCATGTGTCTGGTTCATGTGTCAACTTGGCCAGGTGGTGGCATTTGTTTGTCTGGTTGGGCAAGTGCTCCCGGTCTTTTGCTCTGAGGACATTTCATAGAATTAAATCATGATTGCATTGGCTATATTCACAGTTGGTTCCATTTGTAATCAGCCAAAGGGTATGTCTTCTTTAATGAGTGATGTTTAATCTAATAACTGGAAGCCTTTTAAGGAGGATTCAGAAGAGACAGGTTCTCTTCCTGATTTGGCTGGCAAGCCTCTCCTGTGGAGTTCATCCAGACCCTCCATTGCAATCGTCAGCTTCACAGCCTGCCCTACAGATTTTGGACTCTATGTTCCCACGGTTATGTGAGACACTTTTATAAATTTTATATTGATGAATATTTCCTGTTGATTCTGTTTCTCTAGAGAACCCTAACAGACCCTCTTCCCAGAATTTTTCCACTAGGCAAAAGAAGCTTGCGAAAATGACAGGAATATAAAAAACCAGGCCTGCCAGTTTCAAACACCTGGGATAGGGGGGTCTGTCTCCTGGTAATCAGAAGAGACAACCAATCTCCTGTAAACAGAGGAACGCCTAAAGAACTAATAAGTAAAAACCCAGGACAAGACATAGGCCTAGAAATATGGGGAAAACTCTGCACACTGCATTTGCCTTGGGCAGATCTGAGCAATAGAAGTGTGGTCTTATCACCAGCTGGTCACAAAAACAAGGAACATATATTTGAGGGAATAAATCCCAGAGTTAACATTTTAAAATATTAAAATATACAGTGTGCAACAAAAGAACACAAGACAACCAAAAAAAAAAAAAAGACAGGAATTAATGGCCCATCCAAAGGAAGAGAATAAAAATACAGGAAACAACAATGAGGAAGACCAGAACGTGGACATACAGAAGAAAGCCTTTAAGTAAAGGATCTTACAAATTGTCAAGGATATGAAGGAAAATACAGAGAAAGAACTAAAGGATATCAGGAAAAAAATGAATGAACAATATCAGGACCTTAGTAAACAGACAGAAATTTTGAAAAGGAAACAAACAGGAGAAATGCCCTGGAAATGCAAAGAAATGACCCATAGGCGCTGAGATAGAAAGTCACTAAAACCAAAAGCTAAACCTGGGAGAGAAGACCAGCAGACTCTGGCCGTGTGCCTTCCCATATGACAAAGGAACCTTGGATGCCAGCAGCCTTTCCTCAGACCAAAAAAAAAAAAAAGCAGCCTGGAAAGATACAGAAGTGCTATGCAAGCCCATTTGAAAGATTTATAATGGCTTCCAGGCCTCCAAGACTCTGCTGGATGCCCCACTCCCACCTCTACTCCTCACGGAATTAGGAAGAACACATCTCAAGAAAAATCATGTTCCCCAGAAGGGGCTCAGCCACAGACTCACACTAAATGAGCCATGATAGGGCCTGTCCAAGCAAAGCCTGGTGGTGGTGGTGGGCAGAGTTTTGGCCTGAAGCCTACAGAGTTCTTATCCCATGGACAAGGCTACCTCTTTAGATGTGTCTAGCTACTCCCACCCAATGCCAGCAGCTA
The DNA here is from genome assembly GCA_004026745.1 of Myrmecophaga tridactyla. Lineage (NCBI taxonomy): Eukaryota > Metazoa > Chordata > Mammalia > Pilosa > Myrmecophagidae > Myrmecophaga > Myrmecophaga tridactyla. The sequence goes on along the minus strand of PVIY010059208.1, from coordinate 1,955 downwards.
CTGACTTCAAAGACAAAGTTAATTTGTCTTGATCCCATCTTTCCAAACCATATTCTGTTCAAGGTTTGCTTTTCCAAATATGGGTCAGCTGCAGAGAAAAGAATTCACAGATTGTGGTGCCAGGCATGTTATACTTCCTTTGGCAGCAACCTTTCTCCCTACCATAATGAACTAAATTGGCGTTCTGGGTTTATACATCAGTCTCACAAGTTTGATTAATGTGAATCTGTCCCAGAAAGCAGATGGGCCTGATGAATGGAACTAATCCAGGACTTTGCCTCATTCATGTCTGACCACCATTATACCAAATAAGAAGAACAGCTAACATTTGAGTACAAGTTTAGGTGTAGCCTTATGTTTTCAAATGGCAACTCTGGTTTAACTTTCAAAGGAAGTACCACACTGTCTTCCAAAGCAACTCTACCATTTTACATTCCTGCTAGCAGTGGAGGGGGTTCCACTTTCTCTGCACCCTTAATATCTACTGTCTTTGATTACAGACATTCTACTGGTGTGAAGTGGTAAGTCATTGTGGGTTTGATTTGCATTTCTCAATGACTAATGATATTAGCATCTTTTAATGTGCTTATTGGTCATTTGTATATCTTCTTTGAAGAAATGTCTATGCAGATCCTTTGCCCATTTTTCAATTAGGTTTTTGTCTTTTTATTATTGAGCTATGGGTTTTTATATAGTCCAGATATCAATCCCTTATCAGATATATGATTTGCAAATATTTTCTCCCATCAATAGGTTGGTCTTTTCACTTACTTGTTGGTGTTCTTTGAAGCACAAAAGTTGTTTTTCTTTTTAATTATTTATTTTTATTGATATATATTATATGTTCCCATATATGTAATCATCCAAAGTGTATAATCAATGGTTCAAAATATCATCATATAGCTGTTCATTTAGTATCACAATCAACATTTTTTCTTTTTGTGAAAAATAACATATATACAAAGAAGCAATGAGTTTCAAAGCACATCACAACAACTAGTTGTAGAACAGATTTCAGAGTTTGGTGTGGGTTACAATTTCCACAATTTTAGGTTTTTACATCTAGCTGCTGGAGACACTGGAGACTAAAAGAAATATCTATATGATGATTCAGCAATCATAAAAAATGAAAAGAGGTTTAGAATTGTCATAGCCCAAACAACCCTAAAGAGAGGTATGGAAAGATCAAAGGTGATGGTGGAATTATTCATAGAAGAGAGGACTTAACAAATGAATATGAATGCTGAATCATTAAATTCATATCTCTTTCAGTCTCCAGTATTTTAGAGCAGCTACAAGTAAAAACCTAAAATTGTGAAATTGTAAGCATGTCAAAGTCTGAAATATGTTCTACAACTAATTGTGGTGCTGTGCTTTGAAATTTATGGCTTTTTTGTATATATGTTATTTTTCACAAAAAAAGAAGGGAAAAAAGTCTATTGTAACGATAAAAAAGTATTTAAGCCCTCGACCCTCCTATATTCAGGAGCAGCTAGAAGGAAAAATATGAGAGGATCGTTGTGGCATATTTCTCTGGGACTGGAGCCTAGCCATACTTTAAAATTCCTTTTTAATCCTTCTCTGTCTACTCCCTTCCCCCTCTTGTCGTAGACCGCCCATTTCCGTAGCTCATCACAAACCGTCGATTCCTAATTCTAGCTCTACACCAGCCTAAAGCTTAGCAACAGCCTCCTAGCTTGTATGATTGGCTGTCACCTCCTGACGTGTGAGCCCTAAACTCCGCCCCTTCCCCAATGTACTTAAGCCCTACGCCTCCCGAGCTCGAGGTCGTCGATCGAGCCCCAGGGTTTCCTAACCCCAAATGTCTCACTCCTCGGGTCCCCGGGTGGCCCATCCCGGTGTGTATCAATAAAAGCCTTAACCCGCATCTGGCCTCAGTGAAGACTTCTCTCGCGACCGCCGGCTGGGGAAAGCGCCGGCTCCGGCTTACCCAG
>PVIY010059207.1:0-12161 GCA_004026745.1 Myrmecophaga tridactyla | reverse complement strand
TTCTGATCTGCTCTGGGTGGTACAGCATGCCCTTGATCAAGCCCGTTGCTGGTCTAGGAGCACCAGGATGAAAGCTCAGCAAATAGAACACCAAGCTGGAACGTTTTCCAGGGACATACTTGGAGGAGAAGACAGGTGCTTAAAAAATGTTGACAATGACGATAATGAGGCCTTTGGTAAGGGGAAAGGTTATGACTTACACAGTGTGTGGTGGTGATGATGACAGAGCTGGAGATGAAAGAGAGGCCATCATTCATGCTGACTTGGAGTGCCGCTTTCCTGCAACGACAATAAGAGGACTACAGATACTCTGGGGAACACAAGCCAGAGAGGGCGGCCCCTGTCGGGCTGTTCTTCTAACTACCCTTGGGACTGGTAGTCATTTCCACTGGGAGATCTCAGTTCCCTTATTTGTAAAATGTGGAGGTGTTTTCCATGGCCCATCAATCTTTAACTTTCTAGAGGGATGGTAGGATGTACTTGGCTGGGACATTCAAACCTTCTTGCATTGCAGGGAAGGGCATCCAGGAGTAAAGCCTGCTTCTATTTAATTTACTTATCATATTGTAGTAGAACAAAGTATTCTAAAAAAAAAAAGGTCCAATTCACTGGCAATAAACTGAGCAAATTATAAAGCTGATATTCTGCTCCTGTTATCAGGGCTCTCAGCAAACTGATGAGGGTGACTTGTTACCATCCTGCAAACTCACAGAGAGGCACAACAGTAAATGAAAAATTTGTCTCTACCACTTCCCATCTTTAGAAGACTCACTGAAATTGAGTTTGCATTTTGCTTGCCTTTGCAGCATGGACACTAGACTACTTTACAGAATCAGTTGTATCACAGGCTGATGTTAGGCAATCAGATTTAGATGTTTCACAATCAGAATAAATGACTGAGAGTAGAACTCAGATGAATAAGTTTACCATTTTTTCTTTAAAGTAGTCATTCTATCTTCAGTCTGTTATAGATATGTTTAAAAAGGCTTGTGTTTGTCTCTCTGCATAAATAATGCCTCTGTTTCTTTTTCTTATACAGGGTGCTAATTCTCTTTCTTCTGTTGAATATTTTGACCACATTTCACTTGTTCATATAATTGTACCACCATGAGAATTTCCCCATAATTTAGTTAAGGGAAACCCTTCCTTGTGGGTGAACATCCACTGCTCTGTGGAGGCATGGAGGAAGGTGCACAGAGCTTGGTGTCAGAGGATCTGAGCTCACAGTCTTGGTTTACTAAGTGTGAACCATCTGTGGACCCACTTTCTGAGCCTCTGTTTCCTTACGAGAACAGCACAAGGTAATATACATGAGAGTGCTTTAAGAAGTGTGAGAGCTTTCTAAAATGTAGATGTGATGAAGCCAGACAAAGCTTAGTTGGAGCCCAGCCTCTGCCACTTACTGCTGTGTGACCTTGGGAAAGCTATTTAAATCCTCCTAGCCAGAGTTTCCATGGCTATAAGACTGGGATAACATGAGTGTCTGATTCGTGGGGAAACTGGGAGGATAAAGTGAGACAGTCTTTGTAAAATGCTTACCCTGGTTCCGGACTCACTACAGTAAACATCTGCACTATTATCATTATCTGGTGGTAATGGGGGTGGGGGTGGGATTAGGGGTGTGGGGGGATCTAGAGAAAGGCTTGCTGGGAGCTTAAGTCATAAATATGCTATGATGGTGGAGAAAAACATTTCCCTTTGCATCCTTTACCTCCTTTCTTCCCCTAGCTGTGAGGTTCAGTTGTTGGTGAAAACTTACATGCCAACTTCTTTTAAGATAGGTGCTGGACACAACAAATAAGTATCTTCCACAGTGAATGGCTTCTCATCTGTAAAAAAGAAGTCACTGGATTAAGAGGAGAAAGACAAATTTATAATTTCATATTCAGTGACCACAGAAACCATCAACCAAATCCAAGGAGATGCTAGAAAAGCAATGAACTTTTTGAAATAAAAATTTTTCTTGAGCTTTAAAATCCATTAGCAGTGAACTCAAGCTCTCTTACCCGAATACTGTCCACTTATTCCCTATGCACAGTTGAGTCAACCAGTGGGCTGACAGATCTTGAGCTCTTAAGATAGTCAACCAGTGGGCTGACAGATCTTGAGCTCTTAAGATAGTCAAGAAATAAGTGAGGGGAAACAAGAAGATATTGTTCTGGTTCTCAAAGAGATTCACGTCTAAGTCCAGTTTGAGAGAGAAGCTATATTCAAATTCTTTGAGTTGGACTGTGAATTTAGATATCGTATTACAAGCTGTGAAAAAAAAAAGGGAGGTTTTTTGAAGAAAAATTGAAGAGATGATTTTGGAAGTTGTAGTAGATATTGCTGGGAGAGATGGATGAGGGTTAGAGAGGGTCTCTGAGAAGGGGAAGTTCTTGCTCTTATCCTAATGGATGAATGGGAAAAAGCTTAAACAGCTTTAATCACAGGCTCCTTGAGAACTTCACTGTGTCCAGATTCCGGGGCAGGGCAAGGGCTGAACAGTTACTATACTCAGTGTACAACATTCATTCATGACTCAACATTTATTGGGTAACTGCTCTATACAAAAGACTGTGGTAGGACTTGTCGGTGACATGATTCAACCCTTTGAGTTGTGAATATAACATCTATACAAGAAGATACAAACTAATGCACATATTATCTAAGGATAGTATTCTGCTATTGGCCTTTGTTTTGAAACTGAGGTCTCCCATGACATTTGCAATTCAGACCTCAGAATATGGTTGACAATAAATGCTTGCCTGAGCTTAGGTTAGGAAGCCTCACTCCTACACACCTGGGATGAGGAGTTAGAGGACACATCTCAGTGCCAAGCACCGTGTTCTCATTGGAAGGAGGGTGAGGATGGTGAATTATGCTCTCCCCTGCTGGCTAGGGAAATCTTCACATGGAGAAGGGTTACGTTATTCCAAGTTATTCAATCACTCATTCATCGAACAGGTGTTTATTCAAAGCTGTCTATGTGCTAGAGACACAGGTTTTGAGAAGAGAAACACATTCCCTGATTTCAGATATTTTACAGGAGCTGTAAGGGAAATGGTTATTACTTGCATTCATTTTAATTAAAAGATGTATTCCTTGAGTGTCTACCACATGCTGAGCTCTGTGGTAGGTCTTGCAAGAAACAACACGGTTGAAGTGCTGTGTCTAAGGAAATGACAGGGTATTAAGTACACAATTTATTATTGCATTAGAATGGTGAAGAGTGCAAAGAAGGAGAAAAAAGGGGCCCACCCTCCTCTGGGAGGTCAGGAAATGCTTTCCTGAGGCAAGGTTACATGAGCTGAAACTGGAAGGTCAGGTGAAGAGAAGGTAGGGTGGGTGAGGAGGCAGTAAAGCCAACATCCTGGAGCACGAAGGGGCCCAGATCTTTTTTTTTTTTCAATTGAAATAAATTGCACATAACATAAAAGCAATGATTTCAAAGTGTACAATTCAGTGGCATTTAGTGCATTCATAATGTTGTGCAACCACTATTTCTGTCTAGTTCCAAAATATTTCCATCACCCCAAAAGGAACCCCCATACCTATTAACCCTCCTGCCATCTTCTTCTGGCCACTGAAACTACCAATCTGTTTTCCAGCTCTATGGATATTTCATAAAAAAGAAATCATACAATAGATGACCTTTTGTGTTTGGCTTCCTTCACTCAGAATAATGTTTTTTTAAATTTTTTATTAACTTTTTTTATTGTATAGTATAACATATATACAAAGCAAAGAAATAAAAAAGCAAGTTTCTAAAGCACTCTTCAAAAAGTAGTTACAGGATAGATCCCAGAGTTTTTCATGGGCTACCATACGATCCTCTCATATTTTTCCTTCTAGCTGCTCCAGAATATAGGAGGCTAGAGGGCTTAAATAGATTTTTAGCATCACAATTGAATTTTTTTCTTTCTTTTTTGTGAACAATAACATATATACAAAAAAGCTATAAATTTCAAAGCACAGCAACACAATTAGTTGTAGAACATATTTCAGACTTTGATATGGGTTACAATTTCACAATTTTAGATTTTTACTTCTAGCTGTTCTAAAATATTGGTGACTAAAAGAGATATCACTTTAATGATTCAGCATCTGTGTTCATTTGTTAAGTCCTATCTTCTATGTATATTCCACTGTCACCTTTGCTCTTTCCATACCTCTCTTTAGGGGTGTTTGGGCTATGGCTATTCTAAATTTTTGATATTGGAAGGGTCTGTTACTAACATGGGGTAGGGAGATGGAACTATCTGATGTTCTGGAGAGGCTGGGCCCTCTAGGTTTCAGGATTTATCTGGACCAGGGACCCACCTGGAGGCTGTAGGTTTTTGGAAAGTTACCCTAGTGCCTGGAACCCTTCTGGAATCTTATATATTGCTCTAGGTGTTTGTGCTGGTTTGAAATTATGTAGTACCCTAGAAAAGCCATGTTTTAATCCTAATCCCATTTTGTAAAGGCAGCTGTTTCTTCTAATCCCTATTCAGTATTGTATGCTTGAAACTGTAATTAGATCATCTCCTTGGAGATGTGATTTAATCAAGAGTGGTTGTTAAGCTGGATTAAGTAGAGGTGTGTCTCCACCCATTTGAGTGGGTTTTGATTAGTTTCTGAAGGTCTATAAAAGAGGAAACATTTTGGAGAATGAGAGATTCAGAGACAGCAGAGCAGAACGGCACAGTCACGAGAAGCAGAGTTCACCAGCCAGCGACCTTTGGAGATGAAGAAGGAAAATGTCTCCCAGGGAGCTTCATGAAACAGAAAGCCAGGAAAAGAAGCTAGCAGATGATGCCGTGTTTGCCATGTGCCCTTCCAGATGAGAGAGAAACCCTGACCGTGCTCAGCATGTGCCTTTCCAGCTGTGAGAGAAACTCTGACAGTGTTTGCCATGTGCTTTCTCACTTGAGAGAGAAACCCTGAACTTCATCAGCCTTCTTGAACCAAGGTATCTTTCCCTGGATGCCTTTGATTGGACATTTCTATAGACTTGTAATTGGGACATTTACTTGGCCTTAGAACTGTAAACTAGCAACTTATTAAATTTCCCTTTTTAAAAACCATTCCATTTCTGGCATATTGCATTCCAGCAGCTAGCAAACTAGAACAGTGTTCTTTAGGATTGGCTGGAATGAATGGTCCTGGTTGGGGGTTGGCAGGCTATGATAGGTAGCAAGGTTTACCTGAAGTTTGCATAAGAGCAACCTCCAGAGTAGCCTCTAGACTCTATTTGAACTCTCTTTGCCACTGATACTTTATTAATTACACTTCTTTTCCCCCCATTTGGTCAGTATGCAATTGCTGATTCCTCGGTGCCAGGTCTGGATTCATCCCTGGGAGTCATCTCCCACATCGCCAGGGAGACTTTCAACCCTGATATCATATCCCACATATGGGGGAGGGCAATGATTTCACTTGCAGAGTTGGGCTTAGAGAGACTGAGGCCACATCTGAGCAACAACAGAGGTCCTCCAGAAGTAATTCTTAGGCATACATATAGGTAGACTAAACTTCTATGCTACCTATTTAAGCTTCACCAGAGTAAGCCTCATGATCGCGGGCATGGCCTATTGATTTGGATATCGCTAAGGTCTGACACAGTTTCAGGAGATTCCCTGATAGTAAGGTTTAATAGTTTCATGGCCTTTCTCCCCTCCCTCAGTGGACTTTGATAATACTTTCTGATTATTTGCTTAATATACTGTAGGATGTTTCCAAGCATTACAATAATCTATACAGGATTAAAGGACCTCTTTCTTATTCTGTGCTTCCTGTGTTTCAGTTGTTCAAATGAGCTATACAGATAGGTTGAATTAGATTATGCACTACAGAAAATTTCAGTTCCAGCTCTAATAAACCTTTTTTTCCATTGGTCTCAAAGAATATGTGTGGTTCTAAAATACAGACACTGTCTTCCTTACCCCTATGTTCTGAATTACTTCAACCCCAACCTATTCGCCTTTGTTCTTATCTCTAAATATCAGGTTATTTATATAAAACAGCCTCTCAAAATCCAGAAATAATAATCACCACTCTGGACTTAATGTGTCTGCTCTAAAAGCTTATAATCTAGGCCCCTGTTTTCTTATAAGCATTTTCTAAAGGTGACCATACCATTGTTGCTTTTTTGCTTCTGGCTTATTTTGTCTTACCAAATGTCCCCCATGTTCATTCACATCGTTGCATGCCTACGACATTGTTCCTTTTCGTAGCAGCACAGCCTTCGTTCATAAGTATACACCATCGTTTGCCAATCTACTTCTCTGTCAGTGTATCCTTCAGCCACCTGCATTCATCAGGCATCATGTAGAGGACCCAAAGTCCATAGTCTATCAACATTCTCAATTTTAGATCATTTCATTGTTCTCAAGAGACAGAAAACCGGTAAACACACCCTCACCAAATAGGAAATGTAAACCTTCTCTTAACTCTTGTACCTCACCCATTTTTGACCTCTGCTGTTGCTGTGGTAGTGCTGACGGTTTCCTTTTGAACATAGCTCATAGCATGCAATAGCAGCTTTCTCCTTGTACCCTGGACTTAAACACTCTTTATACAAAGAATAATATCTTTGAAGTAATTCTTACAAGAACTCATTCACATTTCTAGTGTGGGTCAGTGGGATACGTAGGTCTCTACAACCCCTTTCAATTTTGTTCATCTTCAATATGGTAATATTATTTCTAGACCCACTAGAGAGTCACCTTCGCTCCTATCTTTTTCCTTACATTGAAGTTCAACCTCATTAGCTAACGGTTCACCCATCTCTAGCCTCTGTGTATCTCTAAGTTCTCTATCTTCTGTATTATAAGTCTCTGATTATACCTTTATGCTGGTCATAAAAGTGGAATCATAAAGTATCTATCCTTTTGTGTCTGGCTAATTTCGCTCAGCATTATGTCCTCAAGGCTCATTCATCTTGTCATGTGTTTCAGGATGTCATTTGGTCTTACTGCTGTATAATACTCCATTGTATGTATATACCATATTTTGTTGATCTACTCATCTGTTGATGAGCATTTGGTTTGTGTCCATCTTTTGGCGATTGTGAATAATGCTGCTATGAACATCGGTGTGCAAAGTCTGTGTCACTGCTGTCAGCTCTTCTGGGTATGTACCAAGTAGTGCTATTGCTGGGTCATAGGGCAACTTGATATTTAGTTTCCTAAGGAACCACCAAACAGTCTTCCTTAGTGGCTACACCATTATACATTCCCACCAGCAGTGCATAAGTGTCCCAGTTTCTCCATATTCTCTCCAACATCTATAGTTTCTTATTTATTTAATAGCAGCCATTCTTATAGGTGTGAGGTGGTATTTCATTGTAGTCTTGATCTGCATTTCCCTAATAGCCAGCGAAAATGACCATCTCTTCATGTGCTTTTGAGCCATCTGTATTTGCACTTCAGAAAAATGCCTATTCATATCTTTAGCCCATTTTATAATTGGGTTGTTTGTTCTTTTGTTGTTGAGTTGTGTGATTTCTTTGTATATACAGGAAATCAAACCTTTGTCTGATATGTGATTTCCAAATATTTTCTCCCATTGAGTTGGCTGTCTCTTCACCCTTTTGACAGAGGTGCAAAAGCATTTGATTTTGAGGAGTTCCCATTTATCTATTTTTTCTTTTGTTGCTTGTGCTTTGGGTGTAAAGTTTAGGAAGCTACCTCCAATTACTAGGTCTTGAAGAAGTTTCCCTACATTTCCTTCTAGAAATTTATGGTGCTAGTTCTTATATTTATGTGTTTGATCCACTTTGAGTTCATTTTTGTGTAGGGTGTAAGATAGGGCTCCTCTTTCATTCTCTTGGCTATTGATATCCAGTTCTTCCATGCCCAATTATTGAAAAGACTATTTTGTCCCAGTTCAGAGGATTTGGGGCTTTGTAAAAAAAATCAGTTGACCATAGATTTGGTGGTCTATTTCCACACTTTCAATTTGATTCCATTGGTCAGTACTTCTGTTTTTGTGTCATTACCTTGCTGTTTTGACCACTGTGGCTTTATAACAAGTTTTAAAGCCAGGGAGTGTTAATCCTCCCACTTCATTCTTTTTTAGGATGCTTTTAGCTATTTGGGGTCTCTTTCCCTTTCAGATGAATTTGGTAGTTAGCTTTTCTAAATCTTCAAAGTACATTGTTGGAATTTGACTGATATTGTGTTGAATCTATAGATCATTATGGGGAGAATTGACATCTTAACTATATTTAGCCTTCTTATCCATGAGCAGGGAATATCTTTCTACCTATTTAGATCTTTGATTTCTTTTAGCAATGTTATATAGTTAAGTTCATTCCTAAGTATTTGACTCTTTTGGTTGCTATTTTGAATGAATTTTTTTCCTTAACTGACTCTTCAGCTAGGTCACTGCTTGTGTATAGAAATGTTACTGATTTTTGCACATTAATTTTATATCCCACCACCTTGCTGAATTTATTTATCAGCTCAAGTAACTTTGCTGTAGATTTCTCAGGATCTTGCAAGTATACTATCATATCATCTGCAAATAATGAGAGCTTTACTTCTTCCCTTCCATTTTGGATGCCTTTTATTTCTTTGTCCTGCTTGATTGCTCTAGCTAGAACTTCTAGCACAATGTTGAATATTAGTGGTGATGGTGGGCATCCTTGACTTGTACCAGATCTTGGGGGGAAGGCTTTCAGTCTCTCTCCATTGAGTACAATGCTGGCTATCGGTTTTTCATATACTCCCTTTATCATAGTGAGGTAGTTACCTTTGATTCCTATCATTTGGAGTGTTTTTATCAGAAAAGGATGCTGATTTTGTCAAATGCTTCTTCAGCATCAATCGAGATGATCATGCGATTTTTCCCTTTTGATTTGTTAATGTGCTATATTACCTTAATTGATTTTCTTGTGTTGAACCATCCTTGCATTCCTGGTATAAAACCCACTTGGTCATGGTGTATAATTCTTTTAATGTGCTGTTGGATTCGATTTGCTAATATTTTATTGAGAATTTTTGCATCTATGTTCATTAAGGAGATTGGCCTGCACTTCTTCTTTCTTATAGCATCTTTACCAGGTTTTGGTATTAAAATGATATTAGCTTCATAAAATGAATTAGGGAGAGTTCCTTTTTTCCTCAATTTTTTGGGAAAAGTTTGAGCAGGATTGGTGTTAATTCTTTCTGAAATGTTTGATAAAATTCCCCTGTGAAGCTACCTGGCCCTGGCCTTTTCTCTGTAGGAAGATTTCTGATGACTGATTGAATCTCTTTACTTGTGATTGGTTTGCTGAGATCTTCTATTTCTCCCTGAGTCAGTGTAGCTTGTCTGTGTGTCTCCAGAAATTTGTCCATTTCATTTAAGCTGTCTAGTTTGTTGGAAGTTGTCTAGTTTGTTGGCATATAGTTGTTCGTAGTATCCTCTCATGATTTCTTTTATTTCCTCAGGGTCTGTGGTAATGTACCCCTTCTCATTTCTGATTTTGTTTATTTGCAGCCTCTGTCTTTTTTTCTTTGTCAGTCTTGCTAGTAGCCCATCAATTTTATTGATTTTCTCAAGCCAACTTTTGGTTTTATTGATTCTTTCTATTGTTTTTCTGTTCTCTCATTCATTTATCTTTGCTTTAATCGTTGTTATTTCTCTTCTCCTATTTGGTTTGGGGTTAGTTTGCTGTTCTTTCTCAAGTTTCTCCACATTTGCTGTTAAGTCCTCAATTTTTGCTCTCTCCTGTTTTTTAATATAGGCAATAAATTTCCCTCTCAGTACAGCTTTTGCTGCATCCCATAAGTTCTGATAAATTGGATTCTCATTTTCATTCATCTTCAGATAGCTACTGATTTCTCTAGCAATTTCTTCTTTGACCCACTGGTTGTTTAAGAGTGTGTTATTTAATTTCCATATATTTGTGAATGTCTTCTTTCTTTGGTGGTTAGTGAGATCCAGCTTCACCCCATTGTGAGCAGAGAAAGTGCTTTGAATAATTTCAATATTTTTAAATTTGTAAAGACTTGTCTTGCATATGATCTATCTTGCAGAATGTTCCATGAGCACTGAAGAAAAATGTATAACCTTGTGCTTTGGGGTGCAATGACCTATATATGTCTGTTAGGTCTAATTCATTTATCAAGTTATTTAACTTCTTTATTTCCTTGTTGATCTTCCATCTGGTTGTTCTATCTAAAGAGGAGAGTGGTGTATTGAAGTCTCCTACTATTATTGTTGAAACATCTATCACTCTCTTGAGTTTTGCCAATGTCTGTCTCATGCACTTTGGAGCTCCTTGACTGGGAGCATAAACATTTATGATTGTTATATCTTCTTGGTAAATTGGCCCTTTAATTAGTATATTGTGTCCTTTGTCTTTATGATGTCTTTACATTTAAAGTCTATTTTGTCTGATATTAGTATAGCTACTCCTACTTTCTTTTGGTTACAACTGGCCTGGAAGAACTTTTTCCATCCTTTCACTTTCAGTCTATTTGTACCCTTGTGTCTAAGATGAGTCTTTTGTAAGCAGCAGATAGGTGAATTATGTTTCTTAATCCATTCTGCCAATCTGTATCTTTTAATTGGTAAATTTAGTCCATTAACATTCAAAGTTATTACTGAAAAGGCATTTCTTGATTCCACCATCTTATTTAAAAATTTTTTTTTGTCAGATCTATATATTCTTTACAATTTTCTCTTTGTGTTATTTAAATTACCCTTAGTGATACTCTTCAATTCTGTGTCCTCCTCCACACCCCCCTCTCCTGTCTTTTTTTTTTTCAGCCAGCAGAACTCCTTTTACTATTTCTTATAGGGCCGGTCTCTTGTTGACAATTTTTTTCAGAGTTTCTTCTTCTGTGAAAACTTTAATCTCTTCCTCAATTTTGAAGGACAATTTGGCCAGGTACAGAATTGTTGGTTGGAAGTCTTTCTCTTTCAGGATCTTAAATATATGATACCACTGCCTTCTTACCTCCAGGGTGCTAGTTGAGTAGTCTGAACTCAGTCTTATTTGAGTTCCCTTGTATGTAGTCGATTGTTTTTGTCTTGCCACTTTCAGGATTTTCTGCTTCTCTTCAACATTTGACAGACTGATTAGTATGTGCCTTGGGGAAGTCTTATTTAGATTTATTCTGTTTGGAGTTCTTTGGGCTTCTTTGACTCGTATATTTATGTCCTTTGTAAGGGCTGGGAAGTTTTCCCCCATTATATCGTCAACTACTCTTCCTAGCCCTTTGCTCTTCTCTTCTTCTTCTGGGACACCAATGATTCTTATATTTGTGTGCTTTGTTTTGTCTATCATTTCCCTGAGTTCCCATTCAATTTTTCCATCTTTCTTGCCATTTGCTGTTTTGAGTCTTTTATCCTGTCCTCTATATCACTTATTCTTTCTTTTGTCTTTTCAAATCTGGTGTTGTGTGCATTTAGTATGTTTTTTATTTGGTCAACTGAGTCTTTAATCTCTGTGATTTCTGCTATTTTTCTATTTACTCTTTTAAATTCCTCTTTGTGCTCTTCTACTGTCTTCTTGATCTCTTTATGTCATTTGCTATCCCACTTATTTTATTAAGTAGAGTTGTATGAACATCTTTGATTAGTTGTTCCAATGTCTGTGTCTCCCTTGGCATTCTAATTTGGTCATTAGGCAGGGCTTTATCTGTCTCATTGTGATATGCTTAGTGATCTTCTGCTGTCTTCGTGGCATGTAAATATCTTCATTGATTTACTTTGGGAGTTGATTTCTTTCATTAGTCTAAGGCCTTGTGTTTGCGGGATGGTTGTACAGCAGGGAGCAGGGCATGGGGTGGAGCACTCAGTATGGTGATTTCTTTCAGGGCAGGTATGGGTGCAGGTTGGGGATGTTAAGCTGATGCTTGTGAGTGTGGGTGCCCAGTGGCCAGGGCGGATGTAGCTAAGTGGGTGCATTGGTCTGGGGGTGTAACCCTGGTGTGCACTGGTCTAAGGCACAGGGCCCTTTGTGCACATGCATAGAGCTGTGGCAGCAGGTTGGCATTACACTTTCGTGGACTGGGGGCAGATGTGACCTGGCTGTGCAGGTTGGCACTTTCTCAGAGTTGAAAAGTGAGGCTGGGGGCTGTGTACATGGGCAGTTCTAAGACTGCTGTAAAATGAGGTTCCCAGAGCTGAATGATGTGACTGGGGGTCTGTGCACATGCGTGGTCCTGGGAGTGCCATAAAGGGATGCACTGAGGTTAGGGAGG
>PVIY010059206.1:0-12121 GCA_004026745.1 Myrmecophaga tridactyla | reverse complement strand
ACCTGGTCAGCCTGTGGGCACGGCCAGCGCAGGGGCTCCAGGAAATGTACCAGGTGACCAGGTAGCGCCTGGGCGTGTCCAGCTTCTCCAGAATGTTCTCGGAGAATTGGAAACACTTCTCCACAAGTCTGGAGCCCTGAAGGTAAAGGAGAAGGGGAGGGGCGGGGCCTGAGGTCGGGTGACCACGCGGGCTGGGAGCAAAGCCTCTGCTCGGCCTTCCCGGAGCCCTGTTGGCTCCCCAGAAGGAAGGCGAGGCCGATGCCTTCACTTCTTCATTTGTCAGTGACCAAGGATTCGAGGATGGCCAGGTGCCTGCTCAGGAGAGCACAGTCTGGGGGGGACGGGGAGGGGGCGCTAGAGGCAGGTGGGTGCAGGCGTCAGGTGGGATTGAGGGTGGGTGGAGGCTGCTCAGCTCCTGGGCCGTAGGGAAAGGCTCGGGGGCTGGTGTGACCCACACCAATCAGGGTCCAGAGAGTCCTGCGATGTGGGCGGCACGCTCTGCGCGTCCCCAGGGCCCGGGATTCCTTCTCACAGCCTCCACCTGATTCCCCGCCTTGGGGCCCAGCATCATGGGATTGAGAAAATCTTCTTGACCAAAAGGGGGAAGAGAGAAATGAGGAAAAATGAAGTGTCAGTGGCTGAGAGATTCCAAACAGAGTTGAGAGGTTATCCTGGAGGTTATTCTTAGGCATTACATGGATGTCCCTTTTGAGCTTAAGTATATTGGAGTTGCTAGAGGGAAGTACCTGAAACTGTTGAGCTGTGTACCAGTAGCCTTGTTTCTTTCTGTCTTTTTTTTATTATTAATTTTAAAATTTTTTTCTTAAAATACCAAAAGAACACCAAAAAAAAAACCCTGCTAACATTCATAACTTTTGATCATTCTGTTAGTAGCCTTGTTTCTTGAAGATGATTGTACAACTTTATAGCTTTTAAAATGTGACTGTGTAATTGTGACAACTTTGTGCCTGATACACCTTTTATCTAGGATACAAACAAATGAGTAAAAAATAAATAATAGGAGGAACGAAGGTTAAAATAAATTGAGTAGATTGAAATACTAGTGGTCATTGAGAGGAAAGGGTAAATGGTATGGTGTGTATGAGTTTTTTTTTCTTTTTTATTTCTTTTGCTGAAGTGATGCAAATGTGAAAAAAAAATGATCATGTTGATGAATACACAACCATGTGATGATATTATGAGCCATTGATTGTAACCATGTATGGAATGTTTGTATGTCAAGAATGCTTGTATGTTTGTGTGTTAAGCTTTTACAATAAAAATATTAAAATTTTTTTAAAAAGCAAATTTAAAAAAACAAGTGAAGGGACCTACCTATAATTATGCCTAAGAGTAACTCCCAGAGGACCTCTTCTGTTGCTCAGATGTGGCCTCTCTCTTTCTAAACCCAACTCTGCAAGTGAAATCCTTGCCCTCCCCCCTTCGTGGGACATGACATCCAGGGGTGCAAGTCTCCTTGGCAACGTGGGAGAGGGCTCCCAGGGATGTTTGGGTCTGGCACTGTGTAATCAACAATGCCATGCTGACCAAAAAGGAGAAAAGAAATGCAACAAAATAAGGTATCAGTGGCTAAGAGAGTTCAAGTAGAGTCGAGAGGCTACTCTGGAGGTCACTTTTATACAAGCTTCAGCTAAATATTTCTAATTGCCCTGGTATGCCAAACCCTAGCCAACAGTGTTCCTGAAAACCCTAAAGAATACCCAGGGCCCTATCTGAGACTCTGTAAAAGTTTCACTCACTGAGTTCATTGTTCAGAAACATAGAATCTCCAGATGGTTGCTAGGTCTGATAAGCCCTGAATCCCAGAGTTACTGGTATCCTCAAGAGTATCAACTGGACGCATCCCCCTACCCCATAATGTTGACCCCCCTTTTCAACAGGAACAAGTTAGAATGGGTAGAGCCCAAATACCCCTAAAGAGTGGGAGAGGGATCAAAGGAGGAAGAGGAGTTGTAACAGAGAAGGAGTTGTAACATTTAACAAATGAGCATGACTACTGAATCACTTCATGATATTTCTTTTTAGTCTCCAGTGTCTTAGAGTAGCTAGAAGGAAACATCGGAAATCATGGAAATGTAGCCCATGCCATCCCTTGAAATTTGTGCTAAAACTACCTGTTACAATGTACTTTGAGATTTATCGCTTTTTTGAATATATGTTATATTTCACAATAAAAAAATGTTAAAAAAAAAAAAAGTGAAGGGATCGCTGTGCTGGGGGCGAGGGGTTTGGCTGCCTCCCAGCCCCTGACCTTGGATTCTGTTGCTTGCATGATTGGCCCCCATCTTCTCCAGGTGCAGCCCCCCACTTTCCTCAAGCTAGAGGAACCAGGTGATTGGGCCAAGGGGAGATGGTCTACAGCACCTTTCACCTGCCCCTGCTGGGAGAGTTTTCACAGAGAAGTTTGACCAAATGTCCAGTTCTTAGGAAAGTTTCTAGGACCATCCATCCAAAGAGCCAAGGCAATCATGAAACCAGTATTGCAGCTTCATTGGCAATACTGAAAATTTGGAAAATACCTTAATGTGATCTATTAAGGAATAGATTAGATCAAGTATATTACAAGGCAAGAGGTATTCACAGCTAGGATATTATGAAGCCTCTTGAAGATCTATATATGATGAAAAAGTAAAATTCCAAATTGTACACTTTAACATACTACCACAGTAGCAACATTCTATGCCCTAGTAGTGGGGAACCAGTGGGTTTGGTTCTAAGGTACAGAGAGGTTGAGTCACTTGTCTGAGGTCACACAGGAAGGAGAAGTAGGAACTGGAAATCATACCCAGGGAGTCTGGTTCCACTGCCCCTGCCTTTAATGACCAAATTCTAAAAAAAATTGCTTGGAAAAATATTTGATCAGAAGACACACTGAAGTTCATAGGTTTGCTTCTAAGAGGGAAGTCAGGAGTGATTTATTTTCCTAATTCTTATATCAGAGACAAGATGGGGAAAAGGGGGCTGTGTTATGTTCTGAGCACTTTGGTGTTCACGTATTGTCATATTTAGATCTTACAAATTTAAATTCTTTCCATATTGAATAATTAAACTGAAAAAAGTTATGATGCACTTAAAAATTTAAATGGGAATAATTTAGATGATAAGAATTGGAAAATTCTGACTACGAAATTAAAGGATAAATGGACTCTCTTTCTTAAAAGGTCGCTATTTCTTAATAGAACACCCTGCAACTTCCTCTATAGGGCAGCAGATTTTTTAACATTGAACTTGAAATAAGGCTATTGTTGGAAAGCTGGGTAAATCGTCATTCTTAAGACAGATCTTTCTAACTTAAAACAGGGCTTGCTTCAGTCTCCCCAGGCAAAGTGTTTGAGCCCCTGGGCTGGGAGCTGCCTGCCTGGTCCTGCTTTGTGACCGCTAACCCCAACAGCCTCAGTTTCCCCATCTGTGCAGTGGAGGTGATGATATTGGCTCCTCACTGCTGGGCTGGGGGTGAGGTGTAAATGAGCCACCCTGTGCAGAGGGGACCATGGGCCACAGAGGAAACGATCCCTGTTTCCCTTGACTTCAGCTTCCGTTTGATCTTAAAGAATGTGGTCCAGGAAGAGAGTCATGCAGCTGTCCCACCCAAAGAGGGACTCGGCAAATACCAGGTGATGGCCTGAGAGTCTCCCACGAGGCATAAACAAATCTTAGGACTGGGAGAAGAGGCAGGAAGAGTGTGGGAGACCCACAGAGTCCAGCCTGGGAGCACACAGGAGTCTGGCTGGAGAAGCCAAGGCAGGGACCTGAGCTACTGCTGTGAGAAAGGATTGCTAGAGGGCCGTGGCTGTACCAGGGAGGCCCAGCTCTCTGGGAGGGGAGGCGGAGCTCCTGAAGGAGCAGGAGAGTTCTCCATCACAGGAGCTCTGAAGGTGGAGGTTCAGGAAGCAGAGGAAGGACAATGTTTGAGATGCCCCAGAGGGCGAGCAGAGCCGTGGCCTCGCCTGCCCTTTGCCCTTCTCCCCAGTTCTTGGACCAGCTCCTCCTGCTTCTCTTTGACCTGACACATTGGGGCCCTCAGGCTGCAATGCTTTCAGTGGCCTCCTGTCTGCAGAGCATCCACTCAGAAAGCTGAGCAGGTGCAGCTGGTCTCTCTCCTCCTTGACCTGGGGACACCTGGGGTGACTCCTGAGTGGGGTTCTGCCCAGAAGTCTTGATAGCTGAGCTTATCTGAGCCTTGGTTCCTGGACTGCGACTTAGACTCAGCTGTGTTTCTGAAGCACTAGCCCAGGTAAGCTCTCATCCAGGTGACACGACTGAAGGGAAGAGACCAAACCCAAGAGGAGAAGAACAGAAAGAGCCAGCCACTGAGATGGGCAGCCGGTCATGGGGACAGAGCATCTTGATATTTCTTGCAGCACCTGACAGGATTTGTCCCAGACAGAGGTTCCTGCACATCCAGGCCAAGTTTGAAGACATTGGTCTGGGAGCTACAGGGTCTTACTTTCACCCTCAGCCCCGTGAGAGGGAAGGGACAAAGGCTTGTGCAGTCTACACTCTGTTTTCAGAGCAATGGCCTGTGCTAATCGGAGCCAAACACTTGAAAGGAAAGGAGTTCCCAGCCACGCACAGATGCCACAGTAGTGTGTCAGAGACCAATGGCAGGCCAAACCACACAGGGGTCGGGGATGGAGCAGGCATGGGTAAAAGGGTTCCCTCTGACCCAAAGGTGGGGTCTTTGTGCTTGTCTAGGCCCCTTCAGTCTTTGCGCAGCACCCCAAGGAGTTTGGAGGGGTCTTTACCGAGACCCACCTCCATATCCTGTCTGAGCTCCATGGGTCCCCATTTCCACATCAGGAGAGCAATATACCTCGAGGTCGGGCCCATTGTTTCCTGATAACTAAGCCCCCTACAATCCTCCCTTTCCTGCAGGCCCCCACCCAGAGGTCCATCCTTATCTCACTCAGAGCCTGTTCTAGTTTGCTAGCTGCCGGAATGCAACACACCAGAGATGGACTGGCTTTTAATAAAAGGGGATTTATTTTGTTAGTTCTTCAGAGGAAAGGCAGCTAACTTTCCACTGAGGTTCTTTCTTACGTGGGAAGGCACAGGGTGATCTCTGCTGGCTTTGTCTCCAGGCCCCTGGGTTCCAAAAACTTTCCCCAGGGTGACTTCTTTCTGCATCTCCAAAGGCCTGGGCTGAGCTGCGACTGCTGAGATGAGGGATGCCAAGCTGCTTGGGCTGTGCTACGTTGCTGTCTCTCATTTAAGCACCAGCCAATTAAGTCAAACGTCATTCATTGCAGCAGGCACGCCTCCTCCTAGCCGACTGCAGATGTAAATTGGCAACAGATGAGGTTCACCTACCATTGGCTCAAGTCCACAGCAACAGAACTAGGTGCCTTCACCTGGCCAAGTTGACAACTGACTCTAACTACCACAGAGCCCCTCTCTCAGAGTGCACAGGCCTTGAAGGCTCACCTGGCACCTGGCTCATCAGACACTTGGGGCAACTCTAAGAAAGGCTGACTTTTCATCTGCCTTTGGTGTCGAGGTGGTAGGGGTGAAAGAGTACAGTGTTATGCCCCACTGTCCCTCCTATCCTGATTTCCATGCCCCTCTGCAATGAGATTCTGACAATATTCCCATCCAAGGGCAAAATTGATATTCTCTCCCTTTGAATCTGGGCTGGCCTGGGCTTTGCCTTGGCTAATAAAATGTAGCAGAAGTGATGGTATGTGACTGCTGAGGCCGGGCT
The DNA here is from genome assembly GCA_004026745.1 of Myrmecophaga tridactyla. Classification (NCBI taxonomy): domain Eukaryota; kingdom Metazoa; phylum Chordata; class Mammalia; order Pilosa; family Myrmecophagidae; genus Myrmecophaga; species Myrmecophaga tridactyla. The sequence goes on along the minus strand of PVIY010059206.1, from coordinate 6,399 downwards.
TTGAGCAGCCTCATAGGTTCTATTTTACATTCTTGAAACTTTCTCAATGCCATACAAGGGAACAAGTCCTGTTCCCCTAATTGATGAGAAATCATTCAGAGATAGAGATGTCTCCCCTAACTGGTAATCTGCCCAAGACCCCAGACCAAGACCACCTGGACATTCTGATCCAGGCCAGCCACAACCATGACCGCGGAGGAGACAGGTCAGCCGACTCATGGATCTTCAGAAGTAAGACACCATTATCGTTTTAAGTCATTAAGTTGTGGGGTGGTTTGTTGCACAGCAATAAATAACTGATATAAAAACAATGGCATTTAGAAGTGCCATAACAAAACCTTCAGATATGTGATATTGGCTTTGGGACTGGATAGCAGAATGTGGTCAGCAAGTTTAGCATTTAGGAAGCCTAGAAGAATGGCACACTGTTAGTAGAGGATAGAACGACAGGGAAGAAATTGCTATTCAAGGCTGGAAAGATGGTGACCCAGTTTGCAGTAGCTGTAAATTAGTGAAACTGTCACATGGAGTAATATGGAGGTAGGAAATGTCCTTAATATACTTGTGGATCCAGCTAAAGAGATTTCCTAACAGAATGCAAAAAGCATCAAATGGCTTTTGTTAGTCATATATAATAAAATATCAAAAGAGGAAAATGAACTAAAAGGGAAAATGTTTCGATATTCAAGAATATAGTTTAAAGGAAATAAAGAAAAGGTTTCTCCAGTCAGCAAAAATTTCTCAGCAGGGATTAAAATTTGGGGGTGGAGATCAAATCCAGGATGTTCCTAGTAGAATGTGAATTGGGGTGGTGAAGAAAAGGGTTGACTCTTCATTTTTTTGTAAAGATATTTCAAGATTCAGAGCTATGTCTAGTAGAGTCTGTCGGCTAGAAATAAAGCCTCCTAAGAATAAGCTCTTTGTCCTATAGCTGTCCGACATGCCCAAAATTGAGAAAGGAAGGAGTTTTTGTGTGGGTTTGGGAGCCCAGAAGAAACCACAGTGAGATTCATAGAAAACCTACAACATGTTTAAGAAAATTGTACTGGTGAAACACCATAAGCTTGGACTAAAATGGACAGAGACAGTTGAAATGTATAAAGTGATTTCTAGGCTTCCAACCTTCTACAGACAGGAGTAGGCTGAGAAAACTATTTAGCTTCACACACAGGTTGGTTTTCTTAGAACAAGAAAGAGGGCTCAGAATAAGAATCTGAGAGACCAGAGACAGGAAAGGGCATGGTAGCCTGGAAGAGAAAAAACCCTGGTGGCCAGAACATAGAGAGCTGTGGAGCATAGAGATGAGGAGGCAGGTAGGGTCTTTTAGGTCATCGTCAGGAGTTTTTGTTTCATTCTAAAGACATTTAGAAGACTGTGTGTGTGTGTGTGTGCGCGCGCGCGTGCATGGCAAGACTTGTCTAATCAAGGCAGTGACATAGTGACAGGACATGGTTTCTGTTGAAGAATTACCCCAGAACCTGTGTGGAAAGCAAAGCCATGGAGTAGATGTAAGACATATTCCAGGCGACAGGGCATGGTTGTGGTTTTAAAGATAGACGTTGACAGGACTGAAAAGGAAGAGATGACCTGAAGCGCGGGGTTTGAAACAACTGGATGAGTGATGGAGAAGGCTGGCAGAAGGAAGGCTCAGGATGAAGATCAAGACTTCTAGATAGGTTTGTGGAATTTGAGGAGTGTTGAACATCCAAAGAGATGAAGCTGATGGGATATCAGGGCTGACGTTGTAAATAGGTGTTGCGTGGGAGAGGACTCTGTAGATCAAGAGCTGGCTGGAATCTCTCTAAATGCTTTCTGTTTTCTTTCTTCCATTTTGTAACTTAATTTTAGTTATATTGGTGAGAACAGCGATGAAACATCCCACATCAACCCTGTGTGTTCCAAGGCACAGGGACATCTGAATTACATGGCGAACCACACCTGGGCGTGCTGAATGGGGGGCAGGGCTGCCTGATGAGTTTTGCTGAACTGTGCCTGGGACCCCCACCCAGAGTTCTGGGGATCACGACCATCAAGCCACATTAGAAAAGTGTAACCATCAAGTTAAAAAATAGAGGGGACACCAGTAAAATGGAATAAATGAGAGGTTCAGGTGACATCACTCAGAGATGACAATTAAAAATGCATCCTTCCAATGATATTGAGTGTGCCCAGTGCCAATCAAACAGATATCTGGTCTTGTTTAAGAAAATTTTGTTGGGGAAGCACCATAAGCTTGGACTCAGATGGAAAGAGCAGTTAAACATCTCTATCCTGGGGGTCATCAGACAGCAGAGAAGAAAACATTTCAGGTACAAATGAGACCTACGTAACGATCTCAGAACAGGAAGTTCCTGCTTTGCCACTGGGTTCGTACCCATTTTCCACCAGTATCCAGGTGACTCCCTGGGTAAATGAAGTAGATTTGGAACCTGTATCCAAGGTGTAGCACATCTTGTTCTGCAGAAGTCATCCAATCACCTCTGCAGATGTGTTTTTCCCAACCCCAGCCTTAGAAAAAAGCCAGGTCCTGGTTGACTTTAAGTCAGCGTCCCTTAGGGCTTCCCAGTTCGCATTTCACCCAGACCTGGGGGAGGTGGCCGTCTTGACGCCTTCTCAGGGCAGTGTCCACAAGTTGCCCTTTTCAGGGTTCAGGCACATCTGACCTCATTCGAGTCGCTCTGAGGTGCTTTCAGAGGTTTGGCTGTCTGAACCTCCGTTACACATTTCTTTGCCATTGGAAATTAAGTAGCATTTTTCAAGTTCAAAAAAAAAAAGCAGCTGGGTTTTTCTATGGATTTCTATGAAATGCATATATTCATTTAGATTGGTCTCATTATTAAATTTATTCTCAGTTCCCCAGTGGATTGGGCTCCAGCAAGTCTACTCTTCATGGCTGCTGCCCCCTGCCTGGCCTGAGCTCCTGCTCCAGTGACACTTCCTTCTCCCTCCACATAAACCACCACTGCCTGGCTTCTGAGCCTCGTTGGTCTGGGGATTGGAGGATGGTGAAGGTTCCCCTCCCTCACTGAAGCTCCTCTTCCAGCCACAGGTGACCAGAGCCTTCCTGTCCCCTCCTCTGGCCTTTCTCCAGCCCCCTAGCCCTGCCCCATCTCTGCCCTGTCTCAGGCCTGCCTTGCCCCTCTCTCCAGCATCCCCCAGACCCATGTGCCTCCCCAGCCCAGAGGGGCCAACACTAGCCTCCTGGACTGCACCCCCGGGCTTCGCCTCTGCCGTGCATCCCAACCCAACTCTCATGAGTCTTGTTAGCTGGAGAACATGCCTTCCCTAGTGAAGCCCTAGAGTCCCATGTTTGTGCTCAGTTCCCAGGACGTTAACTAGACATCCTCAATTTGCTTTCAGGAGTAAGATAACAAAATAACATCAAAAACGCCTGTGGCCCAGTGAATTAGTGACCTCCTCCTCAAAAGACAGGGTTTGAAAAGTCATGAAAACCCTGCACACAAGAGCTTACATGTCAAAATCTAAACTTAATCTTTGAAGCGGGAACAACAAGATGCGCTTGAGACAACGTGGGACTGAGAAATTGCTCACGCCCTTTTCACAAAGATCCAACATCATCGCTGATCCCCAAGGAATCGACTTCCAACCTCGAGCAGTACCCATAAGCCACAGAGAGTGGACCAGTGACACCTCACACCAGCCCAGCAGTGAGGAAAGAGCACCATGTCCCACTGTACAGATGAGGAAACTGAGGCTTACTGGGGTTAGAGGTCTCAGAGCAGAGCTGGGATCTGAACAGGCCATGTGGCTTTCAGCCAGATGCTCAAACTCTTTGCCTTGCTGTCCTGGGATAAGTGGAGCAAGTGACAAACTATGTCTAAAAGAGGCTTATTAGTATTTTTATCATAGAAGTTTATACCATTTTAGAAAGAATTTTTAAATTTCAGATCTTCTGGCAAACACACGTATGCATGCACACACACACCCGCACACACACACACAATGTATTATTAATTTACATACATGTACAACTTGTTCCCCTGATTCCGCAAGCACGGCTCTTCCAATAGAAGGGCCCACCTGACTGGGCATCACAGAAGAGCTACATGTCTCTCAGCGTCAAGCTGATTCATTGCAAGTGCAATCTGCAAGGAACTGGAGGAACCTTCCCCAAATTAGTTTGAGATGGGGATGCAAGTTAAGGTTCTTAAGGAAAGGGGTCAGGGAGCAAAAACTAGTAATGTTCACATGGTTCATTCTTTTCAGGTCAGTGAGGCTGTTGGTTCTTTGTGAAAGGGGCACGAGCAATTTCTCAGTCCTGTATTGTTGCACGCACATCTTGTTCCCGCTTCAGTAATTAGCTTTAGATATTGACGTGCAAGATCATATGTGCAGGATATTCATGATTTTTTTCTCAGCCAATCCTCCGTCATGTCATCCTTTTGTGTTTTGAGGAAGAAGTCACTGATTCACTGGCCACAGGGTGTACTTGATGCTATTCAGATACTTTATTTCTGTAAGTAGAACTGAGAAAGTCTAGTTAATGTCCTGGGAATTCAGTACAAAGAATAGACTGCTAGGCTCAGCTAGGACAAGAACATTTTCTAGCCATCGATTCCCTCCTTGTATGTTTACTCTTTTTATTCTTAAGAAGTCATATTCTGTGAGCATTCCTTATATAAGGAAACTGGGTGATGGTCTTACATTCTGTAGTTACTTCCTGCTGATCATGGATGAAGAAAACTTTGTATTACTTTGGAGAATGCTTTAAACAGAAACATACAAAGACAAATATAGGTAACAAGATAAGCATATGGCAAGAAAATAAAGGCAGTTCTTCAGAGACTTATTTTGCATCTTATAAGCAAGTTCATTGACTACCTAGAAAATGAGTTGTTTACTAAGATTTTAACATGCTCGGTATCACTTTGCACATGATTCAGTATAGAGGAGATATCATATTTATCAGTTATGTGGGTACAGCACTTAATATTAATTAGTGCACAGGTTCTTCCTTGAGCTGCAGTGGGTGTTAGGTTTACGATACCACACGTGCTGTCCCCTCATAGGAGCTGACCTCCCTACCAATTGCATCTTTTTGGTTCTAACCAACATCACTCTGGCAAGGTATGTTCTTGCCGTAGCTCTGGGAGCTATGTTCTTTGTACAGTTGTTGTAGTGCAGCATTGTTAGTCCTCTGGGAAAAGGATGGTGGGCTCTAGGCTCCATCAGCCTGTCTCACAGCCCCCTCCGGCTCTATGCAACAGAGCCCATCTGGAGGCCACGTCCACTGAAGAGCTGAAGCCGCTGAGCTTGTTCAGCAGGCAGAGCTTCAGGTGTCCGTAGTAGCCAGGGGTTTTCAGTAACAGCAGGTTCCACCTGCTTCTGGAGCATGTCCGTGTGCTGCTGCTGCTACTGGTATAGTTTGGGGACCACAGAAACAGGTCTAGCCAATAACTCAAATGGGGGCAACACGCATGGTGCTGGGAGCCTGGTTTAAACATGCGAGTGCCTCAGTCACACTGTGGTTCAATTTCCTTTTCATATTTTTAGTAGGGAAAAAACTATGATTAGCAGCACTCTATTGTCTAATGTCATGCAAATCAGTAACTAACAGAAGATTAGAAAATGTCTTAATTTCTATAACATGTTCTAAATATTTTTATGCAACATATCAAATTAACTTAACCATTTTTAGCACTTCATTTTAACAAGGTGCAAGAATAAATTTTTTTGCAATTGGAATAAAAATAATCTTCAGGGTTTGACTTCGAGAAAAAAATGTTAGAAGTCGTCAGGTTTGAAACAATATTTGATTCTTTATTAACTAAAGCTAAGGAAAAGACAACTCAAAGTGAGAAAAATTTCTTAAACATCTAAGGACATGATAAAGTCAACATAAAGTACAAGAAGTTATTTGGATAAAATAAAAGACTATATTAATTCAGAGAAAAAAACTATTTATAACCATTTACTAAAACAGATCAGTAATCCAAGAAAACTTTGTCACTTTTACAGTGAGAAAACAAAATTTTAGTTTTGCATTAGCATGTTATTTGATATTTATACTTTACAAAATTTTATAGATAGACCCATCAAATCTTTCTCAATTTGACCATAATTTCCTTTTCTGCGAACCTTCTGCAACTTCTTCATGTTTTGTCCTATATTTTCTTTTTACTCATTCTGTAACAATCAGTCATTTAGGACAAAAGTAGTCTCTTTTTCCTTTTACTAAAAACACATCCTTTATACCTTATATATTAAAGTTATATAAATGATTTTGGAAACTGTCTTCAAGAAATATCTCACAACATATAATTACCATCAAAATCAAACTTGTCAGAATAATGCTAAACATTTAAAGCATTTCAGTGAGCACATTTTTGAAACAATAATATCCAATTATTAGCAAGAATTTGCACTTCATGATCATTA
>PVIY010059205.1:0-12141 GCA_004026745.1 Myrmecophaga tridactyla | reverse complement strand
TCGGCCTCGGTCCTCACGTGCCCTTCCCCTCCGTGTGCCCTTCTCTGTGCCTTGTAAAGGCGCCTTTCATTGGATTTAGGGCGCACCCCAATCCCAGATGATCTCACCTTGATGCCCTCCCCTTAAGTACAGCTGCAAAATCCCTTCTTCCTCCTTCTGGGGTTCTGGCCAGACGTAATATGTGGGGGTCGCCATTACAGATATGTGGGCCACAGCAGCTGCCACACCCAAACTTTCCTTCAGGTGGAAAGTCTCTCACGCAGGGAAGGGTGCAGGTGCTGGGTCAGATTGGTCCCTGACGCAGGAGGCTGCCCAGAAGCCCGTGACTGACCAGCACGGAGGAGCTGCTAAGGTTCTGGGGTTGGGCAGGCCAGTCAGACTGGCTAATTTGAAAAATTGAATTGAGAATGTTGACCCCTGAACCTAACCTTCACAGCCGTTTTTCTAGAAATAATATGGTGCACACAATGGTTGAGGAAGAGAGAAGAGAACAGATGAGAGCTGCCATTAGTAAGAGCCCAAAAAAGTATTAAAAAAAAACTATGTACAACAGTGTTTCAGTTTGCTAACCTGCCAGAATGCAATATATCAGAAATTGATTGCCTTTTTCAACGGGGATTTATTGGGTTACAAATTTACAGTTCTAAGGCAATAAAAATTTCCAAACTAAGGCATCCAGAGAAGGATATGTTGACTCAAGAAAGGCTGATGGTGTCTGGGGTTTCTCTGTCACATGGGAAAGCATGTGGCAGTGTCTGCTGGTCCTTCTCTCTGAGCTTCAAGTTTCAAATAGCTCTCTCAGCTCTCATTGCAGTGTCCTCCTCTCTGATCTTCTGTGGTTCCTTCCTTACTTCTACGGGGCAGACTGTGGATTTCATCTCCAAACACCTTTGTCTGGTTTCATCTCTCTGCTCTCTGTGTCGGCTCTGAGCTCTCTCTCTCTTTCTGTGAGCTCTTTTAAGGACTCCAGTAAACTAATTAAGACCCATCTCAAATGGGCAGGGTCACACCCCCATGGGAACGATCTAATCAAAAGATTCCACCCACAATTGGGTGCATCACCTCTCCATGGAAACAACCTAAGCAAAAGACCCCAACAACAACAGGTCTGCCCCACAAGATTGGATTAGAAGAACATGGCTTTTCTGAGGTAGACAACACATTCAAACCAGCACAAAACAGCATTAAAAATTGTAATGAAAAATGTATGGACTGCTACAATGAACAATACAAGACATTGCTGAAGAAATTTAACAAAAGGTCTAAACAATGGAGAGACATACCATGTTCATGGATTGTAAGATTCAGTACTGTTAACATGTCCATTCCTCCTAAATTGATCCACAGGTTCAATGCTATCCAAATAAAAATCCTAGTGGGTTTTTGTATATTAGTCAGGGTTCTCCAGGGAAACAGAACCAATAGGTTCTATATCTATGTAAATATTATGAGACTTACTACAGGAATTGACTCATATAACCTAGGGGATTGGCAAATCCAAATTCTGTGTGCAGCCCACAGATTGGGAATTATGATGAAGGTTTTGATGACTTTCCCAGGAGAGGCTGGCTGGCTGAAATAGAGGTGGAAATTCTCCCTTCTGAGTGCTAAGATTGTCAGTTCTCTCCTTAAGGCCTTCAACTGATAGGGTGAGACTTCTCTCATTGCTGATGACAATCTCCTTTGTTGATTGTGGATGCAACCCATCATAGATGCAGTCAACCAGCTAGTGACTTAAGTCCATAAAATACCCTCAAAATAACAATAAGGCTAGTGCTTGCTTGACCAAACAAGTGGACAACACAACCTAGAGAAGCTGACACCCGACCCTAACCTTCACAGCTATTTTTCTAGAAATCAATGAACTAATTTAAAAATTTATATGGAAATATAAAGAGCCAAGACAACTTGAAGGACAAAGTTGGAGGGTTTAAAAGGTATCAAGGTTACTAAGAAGTTATAGCAGTCAAGATACTGTAGTATTGGGAGAAGGGCACACGTAGGCCAATAGAAATAGAGTGAAAACATAGACCCACACATTTATGGTCACTTGATTTTTGATAAAGGCTCTAATGCTGCTGAATGAGGATAGGAAGATTTTTCCAGTAAATGGAACTGGAGCAACTGAAAATCCATGTAAAAAGTGAGTGTTGTCTACAACATACAAAAAAATTATTTTGAAATATGAAAAGTAAAACAATAAAGCTTCTAAAAGAAATCAGGAAAATGTCTTAGACAAAGATTTCTTAAATGGGATACAAAATGCACTACACATAATAAATTTGACAGTAAAATTGAAGATGTATGCTCACCCAAAATACCACTAACAAAGTGAGAAAGCAAGCCATAGACTGAGAGAAAATACTATAGTACCAATATCTCTCAAAGGACGAGTATCTAAAATATATAAAGAACCCCTACACATTAAAAAAAAATAGAGGACTAAGCCAATAAAATATGGGAGTGGGGGGAAGATTTGAATAGGGACTTTACAAAAGAGGATATCCAAATGTCCAATAAGGTCAGCAGCCATCAGCAAAATACAAATTGAAACCACAATGAGATACCAGGACACACCCACTAGCATGGCTGAATTTATGATTGATAATACCAATTGTTGATGAGGCCACAGAGCCAACTGGAACTTACCTGCATTGTTGATGGGACTGTAAAATGGCACAATTGCTTTGGAAAATGATTTTGCAGTATTTTAGTTTGCTAAATGCTGCTGGCATGCAGTATACTAGAAATGGAATGGCTTTTAAAAATGGAAGTTATTAAGTTTCAAGTTTATAGTTCTAAGGTCATAAAAATGTCCAAACTAAGGCATCCAGAAAAAGATACCTTGACTCAAGAAAGGCCTGTGTCTGTCACATGGGAAGGCACGTGGTGGTGTCTGCTGGTCCTTGTTCCCGGTTCCGTTGCTTCCAGCTTCTGATGCCAGTGGCTTCCTCTCTAAGCGTCTGTGGGCCTCACTCAGCTCCTCAGGACACAGCTCTGGGTTCTTGCTTGTCAGCATCTCATGGGAAGGCACATGGCGATGTCTGCTGGGCTCTGCATCTCCAAACGTCCGTGTCTAGGCGTCTGCTTTCTCTGTCGGCTCTCCAAGCCCCTCCACATGTCTGCATCTCTGTCGGCTCTGAAGCAGCTGTGGGTTCTCCAAAATGCCACCCCTTTTAAAGGACTCCAGTAAACTAATCAAGACCCACCTTGAATGGGTGGAGTCACATCTCCATCTAATCAAAAGTTCATACCCACAATTGGGTGTGTCACATCTCCATGGAAACAACCTAATCAAAGTTTCCACTCCACAATATTGAATCAGAATTAAAGGACATGGCTGCATCCACAGGATTGGGTTGGGGGAAAGGACGTGGCTTTTCTGGGGTTGTGCTGGTTTGAAAGGATGTATGTCCCTTAGAAAAGCCATGTTTTAATCAAAATCCCATTTCATTAAGGCAGAATAATCCCTATTCAACACTGTATGTTTGGATCTGTAATTAGATCATCTCCCTGTAGATGTGATTTAATCAAGAGTGGTTGTTAAGCTGGATTAGGTGACAACATATCTCCACCCATTTGGGTGGGTCTTGATTAGTTTCTGAAGTCCTATAAAAGAGGAAACATTTTGGAGAAAGAGAGATTCAGAGAGAGCAGAGCAGAACGGCATAGCCATGAGAAGCAGAGTCCACCAGCCAGCGACCTTTGGAGATGAAGAAGGAAAACGCCTCCCTGGGAGCTTCATGAAACAGGAAGCCAGGAGAAGAAGTTAGCAGATGATGCTGTGTTCACCATGTGCCTTTCCAGATGAGAGAGAAACTCTGAACTTCATTGGCCTTCTTGAACCAAGGTATCTTTCCCTGGATGCCTTTGATTAGACATTTCTATAGGCTTGTTTTAGTTGGGACGATTTCTTGGCCTTAGAAATGTAAACTAGCAACTCATTAAATTCCCTTTTTAAAAAGCCATTCCGTTTCTGGTATATTGCATTCCAGCAGCTAGCAAACTAGAACAGGGGTGCACAACAGTTTTAATCCCACGGGCAGTTTCCTATGCAGTCCACCAGATGCCCACTGCATGACATGGCTGCCCACTCGAACCAAAACCAGATGCTGTTCAAGCTCACACAGTGCATGCACTTAAGATCCGTGTAGGAGGTACGGCAAATGGCGGCTCCGTGAGGTGTGGAATTTCGTGCGTCCTCCAGAGCAGCTAGGAAAGAGCCAGGAACAGAACAGAACAGCTGTGGGGGCCACGTCAGTGAACGAACACACAGCTTTCACCAGTCTGGACCAGCTGGGCCAGCTGGGACCCCACACAGAACCGTGAGTCCCCCACGCTGCAGAGGCTGGTGCCCCTCCCCCACAGGCTGGCTCCCAGAGGGGCAAAGACAGAGACTTTACTAACAGCAGGGGGCTGAGCTCTACCAAGCTCTGAGTAATTAACAAGTTCTGACTACTGAAAATAGGCCCCCCAGCTTAGATAAACCTGGAATAAGAGCTAAAGGTACTGGAAATTTCTGCTCCTGCAGAGAGGGGATGGGGCTGACAGAAAAAACAAAACAAAACAAAGGCGTTTTGAAGTAAGACAGCACAAAATACTTGAAAAGGGCTGGACCCTAAAAAAACAGGGGCACACAGAGCCTGCAGATACTCCGCAGAGCAGCATATCAACCTAAGCTTGTGATTGACAAAGCTGAGGAATGGGGGTCCAGCTCTGAAAAGGATATTTCTTTCTCTTTGGCTGTGTTTCTACTACTTCGCATCCCATTAGACAGAACTGGAAGTGGTCTCAGGCACCAGCTCTGCCTCTGACCAGGGCGGATGTCAACTCCTCTGAGAAACAAAGTAACTAGTCAGGTGAAAGGCGTTAATTCCCTAAAGGCTGCACCTCCCCAGGAAAAAGGGGGGGCCAGCTCAGGTGGAATCCCTCCCCAAGGAATTCAGGCCCCATGGAGTAGAAAACTGAAGCAATTAAAGGCAACCTACACCCTTCCCTCTGTCTCCACCCCACCCCCTCAGGGGGAGTCTGCTGAAGTTAGAGGCACCGCATCACTCTACACGGATGGACGCTGCGGGCGGACAAGCACCACGTCCCGGGCACGACAGCAAAGCAGAGGCCAGAGGCTTCACAGGACAGTCGGTCAACCTGCTGGGTCTCACCCTCAGGGAAAACTGACGTAGGTGACTCTTTCCTCCTCAGATGTGGGTCTGTCTGGTCAGGGAAATCCGACTGGGTTCAATAATATCTGAGGAGATCCTCCTAAAAAAAAGGATCCATATAGGCAGGGCAAGAAACAGAAAAACAAGAAGTGAAAAATCCTTATCAGCTAAACAAAACCTATGCCAGAGGTCTAGAACAAGCTGAACTGAACGTCAAAAAACAGATCGAGAACAAAGCCATTCAGCAAGAAAATCCAGGGTAAAAGAGTGAAAACAACTCCAGAATAAACTAATTAAGGAAATACAATGCCTAAATGCCAGCAAAAAATAATGAGTCATACCAGGAAAGGTGAAGATATGGCCCAGTCAAAGGAACAAACCAATAATTCAAATGAGATGCAGGAGTTAAAACAACTAATTCAGGATGTTCAAACAGACAAGGAGAATCTCACCAAAAATCAAATCAACAAGTTGAGGAAGCATATAAAAAAAGCATTGGGTGAAAAAAAGAAGAAATAGAAGTTTGAAAAAACAAATCACAGAACTTATGGGAATGAAAGTCACAGCAGAGGAGATTAAAAAAAACACAATAGAAACCTACAATGACAAATTTGAGGAGGCAGAAGAAAGGATTACTGAACTAGAGGACTGGACACCTGAAATCCAAAAGAAAAGAAACTATAGATTAAAAAAATGGAAAAATATGAGCAGGGCCTCAGGGGATTGAATAACAACATGAAACACACAAATATGCATGTTTTGGGTGTTCCAGAAGGAGAAGAGAAGGGAAAAGGAGGAGAAAGACTAATGGAGGAAATATCACTGAAAATTTCCCATCTCTTAGGAAAGACATAAAATTACAGATCCAAGAAGTGCAGCGAACCCCAAACAGATTACATAAAATTACAGATCCAAATAGACATTCTCCAAGGTACTTACTAATCAGAGAAAGAGAGAATTTTTTTTAATTTTTAAAAAACTTTTTTATTGTATAACATATACAAAGCAAAGAAAGAAAAAACAATAGTTTTCAAACCACTCTTCAACAAGTAGTTACAGGACAGATTCCAGAGTTTTTCATGAGCTACCATATGATCCTCTCATATTTTTCCTTCTAGTTGCTCCAGAATATAGGAGGCTAGAGGGCTTAAATGTTTTTTATCATCACAATTGACTTTTTTCCTTTTTTGTGTGAAAATAATATATGTTAAAAATGCTATAGATTTCAAAGCACAGCACCACAATTAGTTGTGGAACATATTTCAGAGTTTGACATGGATTACAATTCTACAATTTTAGGTTTTTACTTCTAGCTAGCTGCTCTAAAATACTGGAGACTAAAAGAGACATCAATTTAATGATTCAGTATTCATATTCATTTGTTAAATTCTATCTTCTCTGTATAACTTCACCATCATCTTTGATCTTTCCATCCCTTTCTTTAGGGGTGTTTGGGCTATGACAATTCTAAATGTTTCATATTGGAAGGGTCTGTCACTAATATGGGGAAGGGAGAGGGAACTATCTGATGTTCTGAAGAGGCTGGGCTAGGTTTCAGGACTTATCTGGACCAGGGACCCATCTGGAGGGTGTAGGTTTCTGGAAAGTTACCCTAGTGCATGGAACCTTTGTAGAATTTTATATATTGCCATAGGTGTTCTTTAGGATTGGCTGGAATTGTTTTGGTTAGGGTTGGGCAAGTTATGATAGGTAGCAATGCCTAACTGAAGCTTGCATAAGAGTGACCTCTAGAGTAGCCTCTTGACTCTATTTGAACTCTCCCAGCCACTGACAATTTATTAATTACACTTCTTTTCCCCCTTTTGATCAGGATGGAATTGTTGATCTTATGGTGCCAGGGCCGGATTCATCCCTGGGAGTCATCTCCCACATTGCCAGGGAGACTTTCACTCCTGGATGTCATGTCCCACATAGGGGGAGGGCAATGATTTCACTTGCAGAGTTGGGCTTAGAGAGACTGAGGCCACATCTGAGCAACAACAGAGGTCCTCCAGAAGTAACTCTTAGGCATGCCCATAGGTAGGCTAAGCTTTTCCTCTACCTGTGTAAGCTTCACAAGAGTAAACCTCAGGATCAAGGGCTTGACCTATTGATTTGGGTGTCCCTAAAGTTTGACACCATATCAGGGGATTCCATGATGGTAATGTTTAATAGTTCTATATTCTTTCTCCCATCCCTCAAGAACCTTTGCCAAAATTTTTTTATTATCTGCTTAATATAGTGAAAGAGAGAATTTTGAAAGCAGCAAGAGAAAAGCAATCCATCACATACAAGGGAAGCCTAATAAGACTATGTGTGGATTCCTCAGCAGAAACCATGGAAGTGAGAAGCCAGTGGTGTGATATATTCCAGATTGTAAAGAAGAAGAACTACTAACCAAGAATTCTAAATCCAGCAAAATTGTCCTTCAAAAATTAGGGGGACAGCAGGCCATGGTGGCTCAGCAGGCAGAGTTCTTGCCTGCCATGCTGGAGACCTGGGTTTGAGTCCAGGTGCCTGCCCATGTGAGAAAAAAAGGGGGGGAGGGAAATTAAAACATTTTCAGCAAACAAGCACTGAGAGAATTTGTGGCCAGGATTTTGGCTCTATAAGAAATGCTAAAGGGAGCACTGCAGGCAGATAGGAAAGGGCCGGAGAGAGAGGTCTGGAGAAGAGTGTCGAAATAAAGAATATCAATAAAGGTAAAAAGAGAAAAAAAATCAGATATGACATATAAAATCCAAAAGTCAAAATGGTAGAAGAAAGTATTGCCTTTATAGTAATAACACTAAATATTAACAAATTAAACTTCCCAATCAAAAGACATAGACTGGCAGAATGGATTAAAAAATAGGACCCATCTATACGCTGTCTACAGGAGACTCATTTTAAACCCAAGGACAAAAATAGGTTGAAAGTGAAAGGTTGGGAAAAGATATTTCATGCAAACAACAATCAGAAAAGAGGAGTAGCTATACTAATATCTGACAAATTAGACTTCACATGTAGAACAATTAAAAGAAACAAGGAAGGACACTATGTATTAATAAAAGGAACAATTCAACAAGAAGCCATAGCAATCATAACTACGTATGCACTGAGCCACAGTGCTCCAGAATACATGAGGCAAACACTGCCAGCACTGAAGGGAGAAATAGACACCTCTACCATAGTAGTTGGAGACTCAAATTCCCCACTCTCATCAGTGGACAGAACATCAAGGGAGAGGGTCAATAAAGAAACAGAGAATTTGAATAATACAATAAACGAACTAGACTTAACAGACATTTACAGAATACCCCATAACAGCAGGATGCACATTTTTCTCAAGTTCTTATGGATCATTCTCAAGGATAGATCATATCGCTGGGTCACAAAGCACGTCTCAATAAATTTAAAAATATTGAAATTTACAAAACACTTTCTCAGATCATAATGGAATGAAGCTGGAAATCAATAACAGGCAGAGGGCCAGAAAATTCACAAATATGTGGAGTCTAAATGACACACTCTTAAACAACCAGTGGGTTAAGGATGAGATTACAAGAGAAATCAGTAAATATTTTGAGGCAAATGAAAATGAGAGCAGCATATCAAAATTTATGGGACGCAGCAAAGGCAGTGCTGAGAAGGAAATTTATTGCCTTAAATGCCTATATTTAAAAAAGAAGAAAGACCAAAAATCAAGGAATTAACTGTTCACTTGGAAAACCTAGAGAAAGAACAGCAAACTAACCCCAAAGCAAGCAAAAGGAAAGAAATAATAAAGGTTAGAGCAGAAATAAATGAAATTGAGAACATGAAAACAATTGAGAAAATAAAAAAACAGAAGTTGATTCTTCGAGAAAATCAATAAAATTGGTGGACCCTTAGCTAGATTGACAAAAAGAGAAAGAAAGAAGATGCAAATAGATAACATCAGAAATGGAAGAGGAGACATAACCACTGACCCTACAGAAATAAAGGAGGCAATAAGAAGATACTGTGAACAACTATATCCTAATAAATTAGAGAGTGTAGATGAAATGGACAACTTCCTAGAAAGGCAGGAATAACCAACAGTGACTCGAGAAGAAATAGATGACCTCAACAAACCAATCACAGTAAAGAGACTGAATCAGTTATCAAGAAGCTCCCCAAAAAGAAAAATCAAGGACCACATGGCTTCACATGTGAATTCTACCAAGCATTCAAGAAAGAATTAGTACCAGTCCTGCTCAAACTTTTCAAAAGATTGAAGAGAAGGTAAAGCTACCTAACTTATTCTATGAGGCCAATACCACCCTCATAACAAAGTCAGACAAAGATACTGCAAGAAAAGTGAAATACAATCCAATCTCTCTAATCAATATAGATGCAAAAATCCTAAACAAAATACTTTGCAAATTAAATCCAGCAGCATATTAAAAGAATTATACATTGTGGCCAAGTGGAATTTATTCCAGGTATACAAGGATGTTTCAACATAAGAAAATCAATTAATGTAATACATCATATCAACAAATCAAAGCAGAAAAACCACATGAGGATCTCGATTGATGCAGAAAAGGCATTTGACAAAGTTCAACATCCTTTCTTGATGAAAACACTTAAAAGGATAGGAATAGAACAGAATGTCCTCAATATGATAAAGGGAATATCCAAAAATCCCACAGCTAACATTATCCTCAATGGGGAAAGACTGAAAGCTTTCCCTCTAAGATCAGGAACAAGACAAGGATGCCCACTGTCACCTTGTTATTCAATGTTGTGTTGGAAGTTCTAGCCAGAGCAATTAAACAAGAAAAAGAAATACAAGGCATCCAAATTGGAAAGAAAGAAATAAAACTCTCACTGTTTGCAGATGATATGATACTGTATGTCGAAACCCTGAAAAATCTACAGCAGAAATACTAGAGCTAATAAATGAGTGCAGCAAAGTGGCAGGATACAAAATTGACACCCCAAAATCACTAGTGTTTCTATACACTAGAGGAATCTGATAAAGACATTAAGAAAAATTCCATTTACAATAGCAACCAAAAGGATCAAATATTTAGGAATACGTTTAACTAAAGATACAAAAGACTTAACTAAAGATTCAAAAGACCTATACACAGAAAACTATAAAAAATTGCTACAAGAAATCATGGAAGCCTTAAGAAATGGAAGTGCATACTGTGTTCGTGGACTGAAATACTAAATATAGTTAAGATGTCAATTCTACCCAAATTGATTTATAGATTCAATGAAATACGAATTAAAATCCCAAAAATTTACTTTGCAGAAATAGAAAAATCAATAACCAAATTTATTTGGAAGGGCAGGGTGCCCTGAATAGCTAAAAATATCTTGAGAAAGAAAAATGAAGTTGGAGGTCTCACGCTACCTGACTTTAAGGCATATCATGAGGCTACAGTGGTCAAAACAGCATGGTACCGGCATAAAGATAGATATACAAATCAATGAAATTGAACAGAGTATTCAGATATAGACCCTCTCATTTATGGACAACTGATATATGATAAGGCAGTCAAGCCAACCCACCTAGGACAGAACAGCCTCTTCAATAAATGGTGCTAGGAGAACTGGATATCCACATGCAAAAGAATGAAAGAGGATCCATATCTCACACCCTCCACAAACATTGATTCAAAATGGATCAAAGACCTAAACATTAGAGCTAAAACCATAAAAGTTTTAGAAGAAAATGTAGGGAAATATCTTACAAAACTTGTAATAGGAGGTGGTTTCCTAGATAAAAAATACACCCAAAGCATGAACATTGAAGAAAGAAATAGATAAATGGGAGCTCCTCAAAATTGAACACTTTTGTGCATCTAAGAACTTTTTCAAGAAAGTAAAAAGGCAGCCTGTGCAATGGGAGACAATATTTGGAACCCACATATCAGATAAGGGTTTAGTATCCAGAATATATAAAGAGATTGTTCAACTCAACAACCAAAAGGCAAACAACCCAATCAAAAATGGGGAAAAGACATGAACAGACACTTCTCAGAAGAGGAAACACAAATGGCTAAAAGGCACATGAAAAGATGCCCAGCATCACTGGCTATTAGGGAAATTCAAATCAAAACCACAATGGGAAATTATCTGACATCCACTACCAGAATGGACGTTATTAAAAAAAAAAAAAAATCCCAGAAATGACAAGTGCTGGAGAGGATGTGGAGAAAGAGGCACACTTATCCACTGTTGGCGGGAACGTCAAATGGTGCAACCACTGTGGAAGGCAGTTTGGCGGTTCCTCAGGAACCTGGTACAGAATTGCCACATGACCCACATGACCCGGCAACACCATTCAGGGGACATGACGCAAGGACACAAGTGGACATCTGCACACCGATGTTTACAGCAGCATCATCTGCAATTGCCTAGAGATGGAAACAGCCGGAATGTCCATCAACAGACGAGTGGCTATATACATACGACGGAATATTATGCAGCTGTGAGACAGAATAAACTCACGAAGCATGTAACTACATGGATGGACCTTGAGGACGCTATGCTGAGTGACATTAGCCAGAAACAAAAGGACAAATAGTGTATGGTCTCGTGATAGGAAGTGACATCAATGAGTGAACTTGGAGAATTTAAGTTAAGAACACAGGTTATCAGGAGATAAAAATAGAGTAGAGATTGGGTAATTGGTGCTGAAGAAATACAGATTGTTCAATAGAACTGCCTGTAAAAATGCATAAATGGATAGCACAATACGACCTGATTGTAGCACAATTATGTAAGCACACTGAATGGAGCTGAATGTGAGGATGATGCAGGGAGGAGGGCTGGAGGCACAAATGAAATCAGAAGGAAAGACAGATGATAAAGACTGAGATAGTATAATTTAGCAATGCCTAGAGTATATAATGATAGTGATTAAATGTACAAACTAAAAAATGTTTTTGCATGAGGAAGAACAAAAGATGTCAATATTGCAAGGTGTGGAAAATAGATGGTATATGGGAAAAAGTACAAT